>PVHT021183692.1:111099-145118 GCA_004024745.2 Catagonus wagneri | reverse complement strand
GTTCATCAGGCTAGGGGTCTAACAGGAGCTACAGCTGCCGGCCTACGCCACAGCAACGCGGGATCTGAGCCGCTTCTGCAACCTACACCACAGCTCACGGCAACGCCAGATCCTTAGCCCACTGAGCAAGGCCAGGGATCGAACCCGCAACCTCATGGTTCCTAGTCGGATTTGTTAACCACTGAGCCACAACGGGAACTCCAGAATATCTTTTTTTTTAAATTTTATAACCATTTTTATTTTTTCCATTATAGCTGGTTTACAGTGTTCTGTCAGTTCTCCATTGACTTTTAAGATTGTTGTTTTCAAATCTTTGCCTAGTAGATCCACCATCAGGTTTTTTTTGTTTGTTTGTTTTTTAAAGGGGAGTTTTCTTTGTTTTTTTCCTTTGAATGTGCCATACTTTTGCAGTTCTTTGAATGTCTTGTTATTTATTGTTGAAAACTGGACATATGAGTCTAGTAATATGGTATCTCTGGGAGTAATATCCTCTTCCTTCACCAAAGTTTGCTGGGTTTTGTTTTTGTGTGTTTGTTTTAAAATTTTTTGGCTGTCTCTGTCTGTGCCCAAGATTAGTCTGAGGTAAAAGCTTAAAGTCTTTAGTCTGCACCTCATTCTGGGAATGTGCAGTGACCTCTTAATTTCCCATATGTACATTTGCTTTTAAGTATTCTAGTTTTTAATGTATGGCTCCCAAAAGGGGAAAAGAGAAAAATGAAAAGTGAGAGAAAAGATTTAAATCTCTTGAAAGTTACTTTAGCTGGAGTGGGAGGGGCTTATAAAAATGGAAGAAAGTACAATAAGACCCCTGCCTCTTTGTCCACTCCTCTTGAGATCAGAGGCAGCAATCATTGATAAGATCACAGAACCCCAGTTGTTGGACCGGGTTCTTTTTGTCTACCCTGACTCTCACAAACCGGGTATAAGCTGCTCCTGGTACACTGTGCACAGCTGTCTTAAGTTCAAAGATGGGGAATGGATTTCTGTTACTATCCTGAGAGCTGAGATTGACGTGAAATTGACCACAGATTTTTCATCTAAACCTTCCCTGGAATTTGTAAGCTTCAATAGACTCAGAGTTCCAAAATAGTAAACATGAGGCAGATTTCACCAGTGCAGTTTTCTTTTTCTTTTTTTTGGGTCACACCCATGGCATGTGGAAGGTTCCTAGGCCAGGGACTGAACCTGTGTCACAACAGTGACCCAAGCCGCTGCAGTGGCAGTACTGGGTCCTTAACCCACTGTGCCATAAGGGAACTGAGTAATTGTTTTCTAGTGGGAGAGACTCATTCCTGGTTCTTCCTACTCTGTCATCTTCCCAGAATCTTTTCCTCCTGATCTTGAAGAAATGGATGATTTCAGATTTGGAATAGAACTGGTTCAAGATATCAGACCACAAAGAAGCTACTAAAGACTAGTAGGGTCATATCAAAAGGATAGGCTTGAAAATGTTCCTCCCAGCCAAAGATGAGACCATATGAGCTTCAGTAATAATAATAATTGCAGTGAACTGAAATCCATAGAATATTTAAATTCATGACCTCATACCGATAAAAGATTTTTAAAAATTTTTGCTTTTTTGCTTTTTAGGGCCATACCCATGGCATATGGAAGTTCCCAGGTTAGGGGTCACATCGGAGCTACAGCTGCCGGCTTACGCCACAGCCATAGCAATGTGGGATCTGAGCCACGTCTGTGACCTACACCATAACTCATGGCAATGCCAGTTCCCTGGTCCACTAAGCAAGGCCAGGGATTGAACCTGCATCCTCATGGATACTAGTCAGATTCATTTCTGCTGCACCACATCAGGAACTCCCAACAGATTTTTTTAAAAAAGAGTTGTCCTCAGAAGGTAAGGAGCCAATTCATTTTCTTGAAAATTGGTAAAAAATGGAAGCACTGTTAATTTGGGATCTTCTTTAGATACTGGTATGACCCAGAAGAGAGGTTTCAGTCCATCTGAGAGGTTGTCTATTTCTAGTTCACCCTTATCCTGAGAGTTATAGCCTTTCTAGGCAACAACTTTGAATGCTAAAAATCAAAGTCATGCCCCCAGTTATTTTCGTAGCTTTGGATTTGCCATTAAGGAAATAGTGAGTCCATCTTCTTGATAATTCATCATTATTTGTTAGTTGTTTACTGCTTGTAAGAAGGAGACATCTTTTAACACATTTTATTCAGCTTTCTTCATTGTCTTTAGAGGCAGAGTTGCCCACACTGTTACCAAAAAGTAGACTAGTTATCTCATGGAATTTAGTCTTATGTAAATGTATTCTTATAAAATAACTTGTGTAAGATAATTAACTCGGTGATTTGTAGGAAAAGTCTAAGATAATATACAATAGTGTGATTAGGTAAGATGTATTTCATTCAGTGTAGTTAAATGTGTCATATATATATATGACAGTGACTACCAATTATTTCTTAAGTTTCTGTGTGCCAGGTAGTTGTTCTAAATACTTTATATATGTTTTCTAACTTAATTCTATATGTTGTCTACCTATGGGTATTACTCTGTTTTCTCTTTTACAAATAAATCAAAGCTCAAAGATGTTAATGAGTTTGGCCATGTCACGCAGTTTAGTAAATGATTAAGGTGATAGTCACTCAGGCCATCTGACTCTGAAGTCTAAGCCTTTATAGTTTACTCTTTATAGTGCTACAAGACACATAACAAGAGGACCCGATCTAGTCATGGGATCAGGGGTGGGATCAGGAGAGATTTCCCTGAAGCAGGAAATTTGAGTCGAGATCTAAAGGTCAAGTATGGGTTACCTAAGTGAAGAGGAAAAGAGTACGTAGGCCTAGAAACTGCAGGGGGCTGACACTTTGAAGATTTGCAAGAGGTCTGGTGTGGCTGTTGGGGAGATTGTCAGAATATGTAGCTCCTCACTCTTTGGGGATTCTCTTATATTGATATTCACCCCCTTATGTCTGGTCTACAGACATATATTCTTCCTACTTTAAAACTGGGTGACTCCTCTAAAACATTGCACAAATGAACATCTCAACAGAAAAGAAAATCACGAACTTGGGGAACAGACTTGTGGTTGCCAAGGGGGTGGGGGAGGGGTGGGGGAGGGGTGGGAGGGAATGGGGATAACTACTGCTTTAATGATGGAATAGCAAGGAGCTCCAACTGTAATGCACGGGGAACTATATCTAATTACATGTGACAAATCCATATATGTACATGTAATTGGGTCACCACATGGTGCAGTTGGAAAATCTGACAGAAATCTGTAAACCAGCTATAATGCAAAAAAAAAATAAAATAAAAATAAAAAAAAAACTGGGTGACTCCTGATGATGGTGTGGTAGGAAGAACAAAGCATTACCTCAGGTATTCTTGTCAAAAAATAACCTAATTTAATAAAACCTCTACATGTGACCATTTTACAAGAAATATATGGGATGAAGAAGTATGTTAAATGATATGGATACAATAAGCCCAGTCTGAAATGTGGGTAATTCTTTAAGACAAATGGCCTATTTCTTCAACAAATATGGCAGGTTTAAAAAAAGAGAGTGGAGGAAGATGAGACTGTTGCAGATAAAGAGAAATTTAGGAGTGCTGTATGTGGACCTGATTTGAAAAAAAACCAAACATCAAAAGACTTTTTAAGACATTTGGGGGAAATTGTACATGGAATAGATATTAAATGATAGTAAGTGATTATTTAATATAGTTGGTTGTGACAATGGTATTATATTTTAAAAGTATATTTACTAGAGGTGTATATTGAACTATAAGTGGGTGAGGAAGAAATAAAATATGTATGGAAGAATATTGGTTATCATTGAAGTTGGATTAATGAAATACTCATTTCATTGAGATCATTGTACTTTTTCTCTATTTTTTATGTATTTTTGAAAATTTCTCTGATGAAAAGTTTAAAAACTAGCCTAAATGTAGTAGATCGCTGAAGTTGGCTGGTATTTTGCAAAAGTACATTTAAAATAAAGATTGGGGGGTGGGAAATGAAAATAGTGGGTGAGTGAGTTGTTGAAGGAAACTAAAGTTTAAAGGAGAGTACTCTATGATGTCAAACAGCAATTTGTAACATGTTTTTAGGTTTAGCTGAAAATGAATTACTGGTGACTAGTAAATTGTTTAGTTGGATTTCAATATCTGAAGAAGGCATGGGGGGACAGAAGAATGCTTTGCCAGAAATATGGAACTGGATCAGGGAAGCCTATTTCTAGTGAGTCCTGGAAAGATCATTTCGTGTCTCTGGGTCTCAGATAAAGCACTTGATATGTTGGTACAGTTCTCCCAACACTCTCTCCTGCCAGCTATGTATAGCTAGAGATTTTTGAAAGTTCTTTCAAGCTCTAAGATTCCACGATGCTAATGAATGTGTGTGTGATTGTACCTCTGGAAAGGAGGAATTAGATATCAAAGAATCCAATGAAACTTTTACCTATAGAATGGCAGAGTCTTGGACAACAAGAGCGGTGATGAGAGGGTAGACTGAGTATAAATTTTATGTGTGCCAAATAGCATCCTCTGTTGCTAGCTTCTGATCTACTTATAAATAGAGACCACCTAAGAATATGGCACTTCATTTGCCCCAGAGTTAGTCTAGTGAATTGTTAGACTGGCCTTTACTTTGGATCAGATACAGTTCTTTTAGTTTTTTAGGAAGCAGCTTCCAAAAAAATAAGTTTATTTATTAGCATTGCTTGCTTTTCACATTGTCTGTTTAAAACAAATAGTTCTTCATGTGTGTGTAAAACCCTATGTTTTATTTCTAGAAAAGAATGTTATAGAATTATAAATTTTTTTTTTTTTTTCAGAGCCATACCTGTGGCATATGGAAGTTCCCAGGCTAGGAGTCCAATCGGAGCTGCAGCTGCCAGCCTACGCCACAGCCACAGCAATGCCAGATCTGAGCTGTGTCTGTGATCTACACAACAACTCATAGCAGCGCTGGATCCTTAACCCACTAAGCAAGACCAGGGATCGAACCCACATCCTCATGGATACTAGTTGGATTGGTTACCACTGAGCCACAGTGGGAACTCCATTATAAAATTCTTTAAATCGATTTTCTTAGAAGTTATAAAATATTGACGTGGGAATGCTTAAATTGCCCATGAGTGTAGGTTCTTTCTTTATTTTGTCTTTTTAGGGCCACATCCGCAGCATATGGAGGTTCCCAGGCTAGGGGTCTAATCGGAGCTGTTGCTGCCAGCCTACGCCACAGCCACAGCAATGCCAGATCCAAGTCACGTCTGCAGCCTACAGCACAGCTCACGGCAACGCTGGATCGTTAACCCACTGAGTGATGCCAGGGATCCAACCTACAACCTCATGGTTCCTAGTTGGATTCGTTTCTGCTGCGCCACAATGGGAACTCCAGTAGGTTCTTTTAAAAACAAGTTCTTTTAATACCTGGTGTCCTTTTTTCTTTAATTTAGGCAACTCACAATTTTTTATTGCCAGTCTCTGTGTTTTGAGTTTTGAAACTGTATCTACAGCAGCCCCTAAAGCCCAGGAATCCAGCAAATCATCAGCCAGCCTCATGACTGAAAAACAGGTAAATTTGAAATATTTGAAATCAGTGTTTTTCAAAGTATATGTTAAAGAATACCACATCTACAAATGTGAGAAAACTTAATAAAGCCTTCTTTAATAATAAAGCCTTCGTTAATCAAATCATTGTGGGAAATAATGGGTTAAAGGCTATTACATGATATCATTATTCTAAGATTTCACAGTACCATCAGTCTCAAAAAGAAAGCTTTAGTATACAATATTCTCTACTTACTTAGGCTAGGGGTCTAACAGGAGCTGTAGCCACCGGCCTTCGCCACAGCCACAGCAACACGGGATCCGAGCCGCCTCTGCAACCTACACCACAGCTCACGGCAACGCCGGATCCTTAACCCACTGAGCAAGGCCAGGGATCGAACCCGCAACCTCATGGTTCCTAGTCGGATTTGTTAACCACTGAGCCACGAAGGGAACTCCTATGTCATTAATTTTTATGATCAGAAGACATAAATAAGGGAAACCTTTTCCCTTATTTATATCTTCTAATCATAGAAAGGATTAAGAAAAGGAAGACAGCAGTCAAAAGGAAAAATTGTTTGGCACTGTGAGTCATAGTGCTATCAAAGTCATCAGAATAATTTTTTTAATTGAAGTGTAGTTGATTTACAGTATTATGTTAGTTTCAGGTGTACCATGTAGTGAATCAGTTTTTTGGTTTTTGGTTTGTTTTTTTTTTTGGTCTTTTTAGGGCCGCACCCACAGCATATGGAAGTTCCCAGGCTAGGGATTGAATCAGAGCTACAGCTGCCAGCCTATGTCACAGCCACAGCAATGCCAGATCAGAGCCTCGTCTGTGACCTACACCACTAAGTGAGGCGGGGGATTGAACCTGTATCTTTATGGATACTAGTCAGGTTCATTACTGCTGAGCTATAAGGGGAACTCATGAATTAGTATTTTTATAGATTATATTTCACTATAAGTTATTATAAGGTAATAGCTATAATTCTGTTGCTATATGATATATCCTTGTTCCTTATCTATCTTGGTACATTTTTTAATGTCTGGGGGGCATTTGGATGTGGAGAGTAACGCTTTTATTTGTACTTTAAAAAGTTGTCTAAATTTTTAAACTTAAAGCTATTGTAATATTTACATACTATACACTAATAAAATGTATAAAATTATTTTTAAGCATTTAAATAGATTGAAAATTCACTAGATCACCTTTCCACAAATATATTATACTTAACACTGCATAAGATGGTTAAGGTATTTTAAAAAGCACACAAAATACCTCACACAGTGATTTCAAAATTGAGCCTTGTACTTAACGTTGAGTCCCTTATGAAAGTATTAATATCATGGATTTAAGTGTGTCATTTTAAAAAGTCATCTCTATTTCTGTTTTCAGCTGTATATCATGTTCTTGTTTTTTCTTATTATTGTTAGGTTTTTATTTACCTAATGTAGAGAGTTAGAGTTCCCCTCTCAGGTTTATGGTGTAAATACATATTTAGAATCAGAGATACAAATCTCGAGTGTCTTTCAGAATCATTCTACTCTAATCATTAACTAGATAGTCCGGCTTCTTTTCATAAGTTAGACCTTGTCCACTCTACAAGGAACTATCTAAATTATTGGCTCTGAACAGTCAGATATGTTTTGATTTTCTTGGACCCTAGTCATTGTTGAGGTGACATTTGGTTCTGAGTGATTAACCCTTCCTTTACTATTCAGTTAAAAAGCTGCAAATTAGGCTATATTATTTTGAGTGGGGCCTGGTCTGGTTCTGTTAAGTCAAAAACTTAGGGTCTGTTCGGTTCATTGAGATTACAAGGTTTTTTGTTTAATTTATGCATTAAGGCCTATTATGAGTATTTTGGAGTTACATAGTGTAATTATGTGTGCTTATTTGCATCCTTTTTAGTTTGCCAATTTTGTTTTAATTTTAGTCATATGTGCATAAACATGCATACTAAAGCTTTTGGAGAAAAAGTCTGTTATTCTGAAAACAAAGGAAATTATATGTAAGAGAGTATTTCTTCACTTTAAGGTTGATTCTTGGGAGTTCTTGTCGTGTTGCAGCCATTAGCGAATCTGACTAGGAACCATGAGGTTGTGGGTTCAATCCCTGGCCTTTCTCAGTGGGTTAACGATCCAGTGTTGCCATGAGCTGTGATGTAGGTCGCAGACGTGGCTTGGATCTGGCCTTGCTGTGACTCTGGCGTAGGCTGGCGGCTACAGCTCCTATTCGACCCCTAGCCTGGGAACCTCCATATGCTGCAGGTGTGGCCCTAAAAAGCAAAAATAAAAAATAAAAAAAATAAAATTGATTCTTTTCTCTTTCCTTGTAATTGTAGCGGGAAGAGGCAGAATGGGAAAGCATAAATGTGCTGTTGATGACGCATGGCTTAAAACCGTTATCTCTAGTCAAAAGAACAGATATGAAAGGTAATCAGATCTTACTGTTTTTTAAAATTTAAAAGCGCTTCTCTTTCCTCTAAAAATTTTGATCTTAAAATTTTTTTCCTCACCTTTGTTTTTATTATGTGTATTACATTTCAAAAAATGTAGATCTCATCATTTTTGACAAACAGTCATCACAAAGGATGAGAGAGAATTTAAAAACTTTGATGGAAGAAACATCACGTCAACAGAATATGATCCGGGAGCTCATAGAAACTAATACGCAGCTTAAGTAAGAAAATGGAAAAAAAATCTCTTTTGAATTGTTTCTATTCAAGTGGTATGCATTCTAAACCGTTGAAAAGGATCTTAAAATTTAATTTTCCACTTTGGTTAAATATTAAAAAATATTTTTAATAGGTAAATCTTTTACTTAGATATATAATGGTTCCCTATATTTCTTCTGTTGGTTTGTGTTATAAGAAATTTTAGAAACTCATTATGTTGTTAGATGGATATGTTTGTTGATATGATTTATTTTTATTACTAAGAGAAGGAATTGTTTGTCTGTTATTAGAAATGAACTTCAGCTAGAACAAAGCCGAGCAGCAGATCAGGAACAACGAGCTAATGACTTGGAACAAATTATGGAGAGTGTGAAATCCAAAATTGGTGAAATGGAGGATGAATCTCTAAATAGGGTTTGCCAGCAACAGGATAAAATAAAAGAGCTTCAGAAGGAGCATAAAGCTTTACAGGTACTAAGTTATGCATTTTCTTACACAATAGTATTAAAACAGCTCGTCAAGGTTATAGATGACTTCCATGTTGCTTAATTCAGTGGTCCTTATCTTACTTGACCTATCATTGTCGTTGCTTTGAAATTCTTTCTTTGCTTGGTTTCTAGAATATCTTCTCTTCTGGTTTTCTTCTAACCCCACTAGTTATTCTTCACCTTCTTTGCTGGTTCTTCTCATCTTCCTAACCTCTTAGTGTTGAGATTCCCTGACTCATTCCTTAGACCCTCTCTCTTTCCTATAAATTCTAACTCCCTTGGTGATGCTCAGTCTAACTCACAGTACCTTTAAATCTATAGCCCAAGCCTCTTGTCTTATTTACCGACTCACATCCTTCATCATATTTGTGTCTCTACTGGAAGTCTTAACAGGCATCTAGAACTTTTTTACATGTCTAAAACTGAGTTCCTGAGTTTCCTCCTCAAACTTTCTTCTTTTGGTCTCCACTCTGGTCCAAATCACTTTTATTTTTCTCCTGTTTTTGTCTTATAGGATTTGGCATCATGTTACTTTCTGACTTCATCTACTGTACCTCTTGCTTATTCTACTGCAGCCACACTGACATTCTTGCTTTTGCTTTTTTTTTTGAACATCCTTACCTCAAGGAATCTGTGTTTTTTTTTTTTTTTTTGCTTTTTAGGGTGTCTTATAGAAGTTGCAAGGCTAGGGGTCTAATTGGAGCTACAGCTGTGAGCCTATACCACAGCCACAGCAATGCAGGATACGAGCCTCGTCTGCAACCTACACCACAGCTCGTGGCAACACCAGATCCTTAACCCACTGATCGAGGCCAGGGATTGAACCCGCATCCTTATGGATCCTAGTCGGGTTTGTTACCACTGAGCCATAATGGGAACTCCGGTGCATGCTTTTTCAAAGATTGCTGCATGGTTTGCAACTCCTTACTCAGGTGTTAGATCACCATCTCTCAGGGATTCCTGTTTTGACTACTCTGTATACATTTGGCACTGTTGTCCTCCACATATCATATTGCCTTCCCTGATTTATGTTTTAGCCATAGTTTTCCCACCATCTAACATGCTAACATACCATATACTTTATTTGTTATGTTTATATATCTCCCTGTGTTAGAATGCAAGCTCCATGAGGGCAAATATTTTTGTGTGTTTTACTGAGGGCTAAAAAAGTATCTGCTTTATTATTAGTTGAAGATGCTCAGTAAATATCTGAATTATTAAGTTAAACTTTGTGATTTGGGGTTTTATTATAGAAATAGCAATATTATAAAACCGACTACTTAATATCCTAATTTTAAACATCTCTTATTATCATTTTTTCTTTTTATGGCCACACGTGTGGCATATGGAAATTCCCGAGCTAGGGGGTCAAATTGGCCAGCTTATGCCACAGCCACAGCAACCAAGCTGCATCTGTGACCTACACCACAGATTGTAGCAACACCAGATCCTTAACCCACTGACTGAGGCCAGGGTTCAAACCTGCATCCTCATGGACACTATGTTAGGTTCCTAACCCACTGAGTCACAATGGGAACTCCAAAACCTCTTATTTTAAAATTTGGGTTTTTATTAAGATTAGAAGAAATAAATCTTTTGTAGTGATAACCAATATTTAGTTATATAAGACATTATAGATACTTAGAAACATTATGTTGTTATAAACATTAAGTCCTTATTTTAAAATGTTTGTTGTTGGCACAACACTTAATGTACCTATCGCACACATGGCATTCAGGCTGCCTAAAGGACAGCCTGACTCATTAGTCAGGCTCTGGACATTACCTCAGTTTATGCTGACAGTGTTGGAAAGATCTGCTGAATTAATACAAATGCGAGGGGTCAGAGAGAGTCAGTCAGAGATACTAAAAAGTTACAGTATGAGGCTGCAAGCATTTGTTGTTCTGCCCTCAGTTTGGCTGTCAGCTTGGGGTGGGCAGTGCTGGTCCTGCTGATGTTGATCATAGCTGCAGAGAAGACACTATCATTCTTTTTGGCCCAATCTGTTTCTGTTACTTATCAGTCAATAAAAAAATCCTCTACCATTAGAATTTTACATTTTTAGTTTTGCTTTGTTAGGTTGCTTTCCTTATCAGTGGTACATTCTAAAATATCTCTATAGGGAGGAGAATTTTGGGAATATTTCTATATGCAATTTGATTTTGTTCTTGCTCTCAGATATAGGGCATGTGGAAACCTGAAGCTCTTTAACTCACCAACTTACTGATATGGGGAAGCAACCATCAGGTGGTACCGACTAGAGGGAGCTGAGGGCAGGGGAGATCCATTTTCTTTCTTTCTTTTTTTTTTTAAGGAAGATAGCTATTTTTTCAAAGAGGCTGGTATGTAAATAATCACAAAGTCATTATTAAAATATAAGACATTAATTTGCCAGGGTTTTAGGCAATTCAAAGAATAGATGCTTGGAGTTCTTTTGTGGCATAGTGAGTTAAGGTTCTTTGTCACTGAAGCAGCTCAAGTTGCTATTCTGACACAGGTTCAAGTTGCTACTCTGGCCAAGGAATTCATTGGAAAGGGGTGTCTTGAATGGAGTGGCATGCATTTTTTGTCAGGTAGTTCTAACTGTCATAAATGAGTTATAGTCCATTAACTTTCTGTTTCAGGTCCCAGAGATTTGTTATGTAACATATAGATTGGTTCAGAGGAGGTCTCATGTTCCAGTCTGCTGTCGGGGACAGACAAAATTAGGATTGGGGTGTGGGAACCTGGTATTGGGGAAGGGTATCTATGCTAATTTGATTGATTGAAATTAGTTGCTTTTTTTTTCTTTTTAAATACCTAAAGGGTACTTTTTTATAGAATGTCTACAGAAATTGGGAAACCCAAGGAATTGTTGCCCCACAGTGTTGCTGGATTGTCTCGTTCTTTTACGGACTAGTCATATATTCTGTTCTATACCAGTCGATCTGTGTTTTCTTGAAGATGAAAGTGCTCCTGGAAAACAATTATTTCACAGTTTGAGGCATATTCTTCTTCTTTTCTTTTGGCATACACTTTTTCCAATTTTAGAGTGGTTTAGTGCTGCATATTTTGCAGTTAAGAGAAAGGAAACATTGATTTTTGTATATATGTGGCTAAGAGATCAAGAAAAATAACACGTTTGACCACAGTATTTTAAAAGATTGCTATTGAGAAATTGCTGAAACTAAAAGACAACTTGTATTTGCAGTTTCTATGTTCTGCAGTGCAGTTTTCCTTTTTCTGTACTTAGACCAGTGTGTTGATTTCTTTGAATATAGTTTGATAAACTTTTGGGTCCTCTAAAGTTCTGAGGAGCTAATTTTAGTTTTAAGTCAGTATAATTAGCATCAGGATGTTATCTCTCCCTCTTCTTTCTTCATAGGGAATATATGGATAAGGAACTGATTTTTACTGTTCTTTTAGTGGTTATCTCAAATATTAAAATGAGCATTCTTCTCTTGCCAAAATTTAATGTTACTTTATTAATTTTAACCTTATCCATGGCAGTGTAACAGTCATAAAATAGTTTTAACTGTTCTCCAACTTATTGTCATATATTTCAATTCTGTTTATTTTTAAAATTAATTTTTTTATTACTTAATGAATATTATTACATTTATAGTTGTACAAAAATCATCACAACCAAATTTAATTGTATTTCCATCCCAAACTCTCACTGCATCACCCCTCCCCCCAACCTGTCTCATTTGGAAACCATAAGTTTTCCAAAGTCTGTGAGTTCTGCAAAGAAGTTCACTGTGTCCTTTATTTATTTATTTATCTTTTTGCCTTTATCTAGAGCTGCACCCACGGCATGTGGAGGTTCCCAGGCTAGGGGTCTAACAGGAGCTGTAGCCACCAGCCTTCTCCACAGCCACAGGAACACGGGATCTGAGCCGCGTCTGCGACCTACACCACAGCTCATGGCAACGCTGGATCCTTAACCCACTGAGCAAGGCCAGGGATCGAACCCGCAACCTCATGGTTCTTAGTCAGATTTGTTAACCACTGAGCCACGAAGGGAACTCCGATTGTGTCCTTTTTTTAGATTCCACATGTAAGTGGTAGCATTTGATGTTGGTGTCTCATTGTCTGACTGACTTCACTTCACATGATAATTTCTAGGTCCGTCCATATTGCTATAAATGCTGTTATTTCGTTTCTTTTAATGACTAATATTCTTTTGTGTATGTGTACCACATCTTCCCTATCCACTCCTCTGTTGATGGACATTTATGTTACTTCCATGACGTGGCTATTGTATAGAGTGCTGCAATGAACATTTGAGTACATGATTCTTTCGAGTCATGGTTTCTTCTGGATAGATTCCGAGGAGTGGGATTGCTGGATCCAATGGTAATTCAATTTTTAGTTTCCTAAGGAACCTCCATAATGTTCTCCACAGTGGTTGCACCAATTTACATTCCCATCAGTGTAATAGTGTTCCTTGTTCTCCACACCCTCTGCAGCACTTACTGTTTGTAGACTTTTTGATGATGGCCGTTCTGGCCGATGTAAGGTGGTACTTCATAGTGGTTTTGATTTGCATTTCTCTAATAACATGAACATCTTTTCATGTGTTTTCTGGCCATCTGCATGTCTTCTTTGGAGAATTGTCTGTTTAGATCTTCTGTGCATTTTTTGATGGGTTGTTTGTTTTTTTGGTATTGAGCTGTAGGAGGTGTTCGTAAATTTTGGAGATGAATCCCTTGTCAGTTGATTGATTTGCAAATATTCGATTTGCAAATATTTTCTCCCATTCTGTGGCTTGTCTTTTCATTTTGTTTAGGGTTTCCTTTGCTGTGCAGAAACTTTGAAGTTTAATTAAGTCCCATTTCTTTATTTTTCTTTTTATTGTCATTACTCTGACAGGTGGATCTGAGAAGATGTTGCTGTCATTTATGTGGGAGAGCGTTTGGCCTATGTTTTGCTCTAAGAGTTTTATAGTGTCTAGTCTTATATCTAGGTCTTTAATCCATTATAAGTTTATTTTTGTGCATGGTGTTAAGAAATGTTCTAGTTTCATTTTTTTACATGTGGCTGTCCAGTTTTCCCAGCACCGCTTATTGAAGAGGCTGTCTTTTCTCCATTGTATATTCTTGCCTCCTTTGTCATTGATTAGTTGACTGTAGGTGCATGGGCTTTCTATCCTGTTCCACTGATGTATATTTCTGTCTTTGTGCCAGTACCATACGGTTTTGATGACTGTGGCTTTGTGGTATAGTTTTCAGAGTAGAGGGCTTTTGTCTCTTTAGGTAGGTTTATTCCTAAGTGTTTGATTCTTTTTGATGCGATGGTAAATGGGATTGCTTCCCTAATTTCTCTTCCTGATCTTTCATTGTTAGTATGTAGAAATGCAGTTGATTTCTGTGTATTAATTTTGTATCTTGCAACTTTGCCAAATTCATGGATGAGCTCTAACAGTTTTCCAGTAGAGTCTTTAGGATTCTCTAGGTATAGTATCATGTCATCTGCAAATCGTGATGGTTTTACTTCTTCCTTTCCAATTTAGATTCTTTTTATTTCTTTTACTTCTCTGATTGCTGTGGCTAGGACTTCCGAAACTATGTTGAATAGTAGTGGCAAGAGTGAACATCCCTGTCTTGTTCCCGATCTCAGCGGGAATTCTTTCAGCTTTTCACCTTTGAGAATGATGTGAGCTCTGGGTTTGTCATAGATGGCCTTTATAATGTTGAGGTAGGTTCCCCCTATGCCCACTTTCTGAAGGGTTTTTATCAGAAATGGGTGTTGGATTTTGTCAAAGGCTTTTTCTGCATCTGTAGAGAGGATCATATGGTTTTTATTCTTCAGTTTGTTAATGTGGTGTATCATACTGATTGATTTGGGGATATTGAAGAATCCTTGCATCCCAGGGATAAATCCCACTTGATCATGATGTACAATCCTTTTAATGTATTGTTGGATTCTGTTGGCTAGTATTTTGTTGAGGATTTTTGCATCTATGTTCATCAGTGAGATTGGCCTGTAATTTTCTTTTTTTGTGATATCTTTGTCTGGTTTTGGTATCAGGGTGATGGTTGCCTCATAGAATGAGTTTGGGAGTGTCCCTTCCTCTGCAATTTTTTGGAAGAGTTTCAGAAGGATAGATGTTAGCTCTTCTCTAAATGTTTGATAGAATTCACCCGTGAAGCCATGTAGTCCTGGACTTGTGTTTGTTGGAAGTTTTTTAATCACAGTTTCAATTTCAGAACTTGTGGTTGGTCCATTTATCTTTTCTACTTCATCTTGGTTTAGTCTTGGAAGATTGTACTTTTCTAAGAATTTGTCCATTTCTTCTAGGTTTTCCGTTTTATTGCCATATAGTTGCATATAGTAGTCTCTTACGATCCTTTGTATTTCTGTGATGTCTGTTGTTACTTCTCCTTTTTCATTTCTAATTTTATTGATTTGTGTCCTCTCTTTTTTTTCTTGATAAGTCTGGCTAAGGGTTTGTCAATTTTGTTGATCTTTTCAAAGAACCAGCTTTTAGGTTGATTGATCTTTTCCATGGTTTTCTTCATTTCTCTTTCATTGTTTTCTGCTCTGATCTTTATGATTTCTTTTCTTCTACTTCCTTTAGGTCTTGTCTGTTCTCCCTTCTCTAGCTGTTTTAGATGTAAAATTACGTTGTTTATTTGAACTTTTTCTTGTTTCCTGAGGTAGGCTTGTATTGCTATAAAGTTTCCTCTTAGAACTGCTTTTGCTGCATCCCAGAGGTTTTGGAGTGTCGTATCTTTGTTGTCATTTGCTTCTAGGTATTTTTTAATTTCCTCTTTGATTTCTTCAGTGATCCATTGGTTGTTTAGTAGCACGTTACTTAGTGTCCACGTGTTTGTGTTTTTTGCCTTTTTTTCTTGTGATTTCCAGTCATATAGCACTGCGGTCAGAAAAGATGCTTGGTACAATTTCAATTTTCTTAAAGTTACCAAGGCTTGATTTGTAGCCCAGGATGTGATCAATCTTAGAGAATGTTCCATGTGCACTTGAGAAGAATGTGTTTTCTGTTGCTTTTAGATGGAATGTCCTAAAAATATCTATTAAGTCCATCTGATCTAATGCTTCATCCAGGGCCTGTGTTTCCTTATTGATTTTCTGTCTCGATGATCTATCCATTGCTGTAAGTGGTGTGTTAAAGTCCCCCACTATGACTGTGTTAACGTTGATTTCTCCTTTTAAGGTTGTTAGCAGTTGTCCTATATATTGTGGTGATCCTATGTTGGTGCACAGATATTTAAAATGGTTGTATTTTCTTCTTAAGAAAAGAAAGAACGAAAAAAAAGGGAGTTCCGTCGTGGCTCAGTGGTTTAACGAATCTGACCAGGAACCATGAGGTTGCGGGTTCTATCCCTGGCCTTGCTCAGTGAGTTAAGGATCATTGCCATGAGCTGTGGTGTAGACCACAGATGTGGCTTGTATGTTGCATTGCTGTGGCATAGGCCAGCAGCTACAGCTCCGATTAGACCCCTAGCCTGGCAACCTCCATAGGCCACGAGCACGGCCCTAGAAAAGACAAAAATAAAATAAAAATAAATTGGTATTTCTTCTTGGATTGATCCTTTGATCATTATGTAGTGTCCTTCATTGTCTCTTAAAATGTTCTTCATTTTAAAGTCTATTTTGTCTGATAGGAGTATTGCTACTCCGGCTTTCTTTTGATGTCTGTTTGCATGGAATATTTTCTTCCATCCTATCACTTTCAATTTATATGTGTCTCTAGAAGTGAAATGGGTCTCTTGAAGACAGCATATATATGGGTCTTGTTTTTGTATCCATTCAGCTACTCTATGTCTTTTGGTTGGGGAGTTTAGTCCATTAACGTTTAAGGTAATTATTGATAAGTATGTTCTTATTGCCATTTTATTAGCTGTTTTGTATTTTTGTTGCTCTTTTTTCTTCCCTTATTCTTTTGTTTGATGACTGTCTTTAATGTTGTATTTGAGTTGATTTTTCTTCTTTGTTTGTGTATCAATTGTAGATTTTTGGTTTGCAGTTTCCCTGAAGTTTTGATATAGGAGTCTATATATAAATGAGATTTTTTGAAACTGTTGGTTTCTTAATTACAAGTGCATCTCCAGTGTCCTGCATTTGTGCTCTCTTCTCACGATTTCTGATTTTGGTAGCACAATTGTGCATGGATGATTTAGTATCTTTACTGTATATATGCCTTTCCTGGTGAGCCTTGTCATTTGTGGTGTTTTTGTTTCTGGTCGTGGCCTTTTCTTTTCTGCCTAGAGAAGTTCCTTTAGGATTTATTGTAAAGCTGGTTTAGTGTTGCATAAATCTCTTAGCTTCTGCTTCTCTGTAAAGGTTTTGATCTCTCCTTCAAATCTGAATGAGAGCCTTGCAGGGTAAAGCAATCTTGGTTGGATGTTTTCCCCTTTCATCACATAAGTATATCATGCCACTCCTTTCTGGCCTGCAGAGTTTCAGCTGAAAAATCTGCTGATAACCTTATTGGGGTTCCCTTGTATGTCATTGGTTTCTTTTCCCAAGCTGCTTTCAAACTTTTCTCTTTGTCTTTAATTTTGGTCGTTTTGATTAATGTGTGTCTCAGGGTATTCCTCCTTGGGTTTATTTTATATGGTACTCATTGCACTTCCTCGATTTGAGTAATTGGTTCCTCTCCCATGTTAGGGAAGTTTTCAGCTATTATCTCTTCACATATTTTTTTTTGTCCCCTTCTTTCTCTCTTCTCCCTCTGGAACCCCTATAATACGGATGTTGGTGTGTTTAACATTTTCCCAGAGTTCTCTGAGACTCTCTTTGTTTCCTTTCGATCTTTTATCTCTTTTCTGTTCTGCATTAGTGATTTCCACTAATCTGTCCTCTACCTCCCCTTATTCATTTTTCTGCCTCCTGTATTCTACTGTTGGCTGCTTCTAATGAATTTTTTATTTCAGTTATTGTATTTTGCATCTTTTCTTGTTTTACTTTTATATCTTGTATTTCTTCAGTGTTTACTGTAAATTTTCAATCTTTGCCTCCAGTTTATTTCCAATGTCTTGCATCATCTTCAGCATCAGCAGTCTAAAGTCTTTTTTCCAGGAGGCTGATAAACTCCTTATCACTGAGCTGTTTATCTGGTGTTTTTTCTTTCTCTCTTATCTGAGTTATAATTTTCTGTCTTTTCGTTTTTTATAGGTTTTTGGTGTGGTGCCCTTTTTGTAAATAGAGTTGTAACCTCTCTTCTGGTGTTTGCCTCCCTTGTGGCTGAATCTGGTATGGCGGAGGGGCTTGCAGTAGGCTTCCCGTTGGGAGGGACTGGTGCCTGCCCAGTGGTAGGTGGGGCTGATTCCTATCCCTCTGGTGGGTGGGGCTTTGTCTCCAGGTTGAACTAGAGGTGGCTGTGTGTCTGAGTGGTCTTTAGGCAGCCTGTTTACTGGTGGGTGGGGCTGTGATCCCACCTGGATTGTTGTTTGGGCTGGGGCTTCTCAGTGCTGATGGGAGGGAACAGATTTTCCCAGAAATGGCCACCTCCAGAGAAATGCAGGCTGATGAATGTTCCCGAGAGCTTCACCTCCAATGCCCTTCCCCCACAACAAGCCACAGTCACCCCTATTTTCCCGGGAGACCCTCCAAGAATTGCGGTCAGTTTCGACTCAGATTCCTATGGAGACTTTGCTTTGCCCTGGGGCCCAGTGCATGTGAAAGTCTGTGTGTGCCTTTCAAGAATGGGGTCTCCATTTCCCCCAGTCCCATGGAGCTCCTGTGCACATGCCCCACTGGCGTTCAATGCCAGATGCTCCAGGGGCTCTTTCTCCCTGTGCCAGATCCCTGGGTGTGGAGATTTGACGTTGGGCTCAGAACTCTCAGTGCTGTAGGTGAGTCTCTGTGATAGTTACTTTTCAGTCTGTAGGGCTTCCCACCTGGGAGGAATGGGGTTGCTTATAGGTGTAATTGCCCCTCCTACCTCTTGATGTGGTGTCCTCTTTGTCTTTTGGAGTAGAATATTTTTTTTGAAAGTTTCCAGTCCATTTGGTTGAAAGTTTATCCGTATTTGGTTGTAATTATGTTGTTTTTATGAGAGAAATTGTGCTCTAGTCCTTCTGTTTCACCATCTTATTCCAATCCTCCATGTTTATTTTTATTCTTTCTCCATATATTTATTTACTATTGAAAGTTGAAATAACACAAAATATTTCCTTCTCTTATTATTAAAACTTTTAAAAATCAGGAAAAAATTCTATTTCTGTACTCTCTGCTCTAATTATTATGTTTTACCCAAATCACCCACTGTAAAGCCACAAAGCTCTTTCATAAACTTGTTCTCCACAAGTTCTTTAGCTTCCCTTTTTTTTTTTTTTCAGTTTGTGTTGAATTCCTCTCTTGACTTTAGGTTTCTAAAATACTCGTGGAAATAATGAGACTGAGTGTTTCTTAGAGTCAAATGCGAAAATAGATCTAAAGTGTGTTAAAGTAAGGAAGCTATTCCCAATACATGACCGTCTTCGAAATAATTGATACATAGATATAGGGAGGAAGGAGATACAGGAAGGATAGTATGGACTATTAAATTGTTACTGGGTCTTCTGCAGATTCTTGGACAGTAATATCATAGAAATGAATATTGCTCTAACAGGATTCTTCGGCAAGCATAGCTTTGTATTGAAAGGATAGCTTATGCAGAAGGGGGACAGTGGAAAACAGTACGAAATCTTCGAGGACTTTCAGAGAAGGGGTTTGAAAGGCAGTGTGAGGGAGGGGACTGCAGGGTGCCTGATCAGCTTTGCTCATTTCTCAGATTGGTTGCCATCAAGTTGAAGTTGTGAGTATGCATATCATCAGCATTCTGATTTTAGTCAGTTTAAGGTCTGTATGCTTGCAGTCAGCATTTTACATCTGGTGTGGTCTGCTTCCTGCAAAACAACTTAGGAATGCATGTTGGGCCTTACCTTTCAGGGAACTGGGATGGGAGTTCGGTGATTTTGCTACTGTTGTCCTTTTATAGTTCTACTGCTGTTCTTTGGAACAAAGATAATCTTTTATCCTTCTGGGTCCCTGTGTTTTGTCCCAGAGGCTCAAACCTTTAGACATTTTGTTTTGCTAGGCCTGTCGAGGCCATTTGCTAAAGGTTGTTTCTTCACGGTCCTTTTCCAAAATGGCTATATTCTTGTCTTCCTGTCTCAAAATCATTGATCATCTTTTACTGAATGTAATCATTTCAGGATTCCTTCATGTTGCTGGATGTTTTAACAGTTAATTCCATTGTATGGATATACTGTAGTTTATTGACTTTCCTGTTGATGGACATTTGACATGTTTCCAGTTTCTGTCTATTACAAATAAAGCTGTTAGTCTTTCTGTGAACATGTGCTTTCATTTCTCTTTGGTAGACTAAGACTAGATTTGCTGAGTTGTATGATAAGATTATGTTTAATTTTTTAAATTGCTACCTGTCACTTCATTCTCTCAGTATCTTTTAAGGAGTTCTTAATTTTGATGAAGTTAAACCTATCATATTTCTTTAATAGATTGTGTTTTAGATTGGTATCTAAAAAAAAAAAAACTTTCCATAGCCCAAGGTTACCATGCCCAGTTATTCCACTACTATTTATTAAAAATACTATGCTTTCTCTACCAGACTGTCTTTGTATGCTTGGTGGAAATCCACTTATATATGTGTGTGGCTCTATTTCTGGACTGTCCTGTTCCATTGATATAGGTATCTGGTTTTACACCAGAACTACACTACTTTTATTTATGTTAACTCTGAAATCAGGCACTCTAATTCTTTTACTTCTGTTCTTTTTCAGTATTGTGTTAGCTTTTTTTTTTTTTTTTTGGCAGTACACATGGCATGCAGAAGTTCCCAGAACAGGGATCAAACTTGAGCCAGAACAGTGACCCAAGCTGCTACAGTGACAATGCTGAGTCCTTAACTTACTGTATCACAAGAGAACTCCCCCTTGTTGATTTCTACCAAAAACATCGTGTTGGGATTTTATTGTATATGTGGATCCATTTGGAAAGAATTGGCATCTCAACAATATTGAATGTTCTGGTCCGTGAACATGATATGTCTCTCCATTTGTTTAGGTCTTCCTTAACTTTTCTCATCAGTGTTTAATAATTTGGGGTGCACCGGTCTTCTCTGTTTTAATTGGAATTACCTCTTAAGGATTTAATATTTTTTGATGGCATTGTAAATGTTTGTATTTTTTGTTTCATTTCAGTGGTATTAAATACATTCACTTCATTTCAGTGGTATTAAATACATTTACATTGTTGTACAACCATTCTCACCATCCACGCAGAACTTTTTTCATCTCCCCAACTAAAACTCCATACTCATTAAAAAACTCCCTATTCCTCGTTCCCTATAGCTCCTGGCAACCACAGTTCTACTTTATGTCTCTAGTAATTTGACTACTCTAGGTACCTCATAGAAGTGGAATCATACATTACTTGTCCTTTTGTGACTGGCTTATTTCATTTAGCATAATGTGTTCAAGATTCATCCATGTTGTAACATGTGTCAGAATTTTCTTCCTTTTTAAGGGTGGATAATATTCCACTGTATGTACAGCTGACCCTTAAACAGCATGGGTTTGAACTGTCCACATCCACTTATATGCAGATTTTTTTTTTAGTAATAAATAATGCAGTACTTCATGATTGCGGTTTGTTGAATCCACAGATGTGGAGGAACTGTGGATACTGAGGACTGACTATAAGTTATACATGAATTTTCAACTGTACCAACTCCCAAATTATTCAAAGGTCACCTGTTTATTTTGTTTATTCATTAATTCACCTGTTAATTTTGTTTATTCATTAATCAATGGAATAATACTATTTGTCAATCGACACTTGGGTTGTTTCCACCTTTTGGCTATGTTAGTGTTGCTATCACTGTGGATGTATGGATATCTGCTCAAGTCCTTGCTTTCAGTTCTTTTTTGGTATATGCCCAGAAGTGGGATTGCTGGGTCATATGGTAATTTTGTGCTTAATTTTTGGAGGAACTACCATACTATCTTCCAGAGTGGCTATTCCATTTATATTCCCACCAGCAATGCACAAGTATTCTAATTTCTCCAAATACTTCTTACCCATATTTGTTATTTTCTGTTTTTGTTAATAGTGCTTGTCCTAATGGTTATGAAGTGGTATCTCATTGTGGATTTTTTGTTTTTTGCTTTTTAGGGCCGCACCTGGGGCATATGGATGTTTCCAGGCTAGACGTCGGATTGGAGCTGCAGCTGCCATCCTATGGCACAGCCAAACAACAACGCCAGATCCAAGCTGCGTCTGCAACCTATACCACAGCTTGTGGCAACACTGAATCTTTAACCCACTGAATGAGGCCAGCGATCAAACCTGCCTCCTCATGGATACTAGTCATTCCTAACCTTCTGAGACTCAATGGGAACTCCCCTCAGGGTGTTTTTAATTTATATTTCCCTGATGGTTAGTGATGTCAGCCTCTTTTCATGTGCTTATTGGCCATTGTATATCTCTTTTTAAAGAAATGTCTATTCAATGCCCATTTTATTATTTATTTATTTTTTGTCTTTTTAGGGCCACACCCGTGGCATATGGAAATTCCCAGGCTAGGGGTTGAATTGGAGCTTCAGCTACTGACCTACACACCAGCCACAACAGAATTGGAGCTTCAGCTACCGACCTACACCACAGCCGCCACAAGGTGGGATCCTTAACCCACTGAGCATGGCCAGGGATTGAATCCATGTCCTCATGCATACTAGTCGGGTTCATTACCGCTGAGCCACGATGGGAATTCCCCTTTGCCCATTTTAAAATCAGATATGTTTTTATTGATTTGTAGGAGTTCTTTTTTTATTCTGGATATCGATCCCTTATCAGATATATTATTTGCAAATATTTTCTCTCATTCTGTTGGTTGCCATTTTACTCTGTTAGTAATGTACTATTTATTTATTTATTATTTTTGATGGCCGCACCCATAGCATATGGAAGTTCCTGGGCCAGGGATCTAATCTGAGCCACAACTGTGACCTACATTACAGCTGCAGCAACAGCAGATCCCTAACCCACTGTTCCGGGCCAGGGATCAAACCCACACTGCTTCAGAAACAAAGCAGGATCCTTAACTTGCTGTGCCACATCAGGAACTCCAGTAGTATCCTTTTTTTTTTTTGTCTTTTTAGGGCCGCACCTGTGGCGTATGGAGGTTCCCAGGTTAGTGGTCCAATCGGAGCTATAGCTGCTGGCCTACGCCACAGCCATAGCAACGCGGGATCCAAGCCACGTCTGCGACCTACACCACAGCTCACGGCAACGCCGGATCCTTAACCCACTGAGCAAGGCCAGGGATCGAACCTGCAACCTCATGGGTCCCAATCAGATTCATTTCTGCTGCACCACAAAGGGAACTGCCCAGTAGTATCCTTTTGATTGCACAAAAGTTTTAAATTTTTATAAAGTCAAATTTATCTATTTTTTCTTTTGTTGGTTTTACTTTTGGTGTCATAACTAAGACATGATTGCCAAATCCAGTGTCATGAAGCTTTTGCCTTACATTTTCTTCTAAGAGTTTTATAGTTTTAACCTGTATATTTAGATCTTTGATCCATTTTGTTAATTTTTGTATATGGTGTAAGATAAGGATCCAGCTTCATTTTTTACATTTAGATATCTAGTTTTCTCAACATTATTTGTTGGGCAAAGCCTGTTCTTTTTCACACTGAATGGACTTGGCACTCCTGCTGAAAATAATTTGACCATATATCGGCCAGATTATTTTGGGGGTCTCTGTTCAACTCCATTAGTCTTTTCTGCCAGTACTACATTGTTTTGATTACTTTGGCTTTGTAGTAAGCTTTGAAATCAGAAGTGTGAGGGCTCTAACTTTTTCAAGATTGTTTTGCCTTTGTGGGGTCCCTTGATAGTCTACATGGAATATTCCATATTCCGTTCTTTAGAATGAATCACAGCAGAGTGATTCAATATCATATCATCTGCAAACAGATAATTTTACTTCTTCCTTTCCAATTTGGATGCTTTTTATTTTTCTTTCTTGCTCTGACTTGCTCTGGCTAGGACTTCCAGTACTATGAGGAATAGAAATGGTGAATGCAAGCATCTTTGTCTGGTTCCTGATCTTAGAGGAAAGGCTTTCAGTTTTTTAATGTTGAGTCTGATGTTCACTATGGGGTTTTCATAGATGGCTGATATTATGGTGAGGTAGTTTCCTTCTATTCCTAGTTTGCTGACTCTCTTTATCATGAAAGGGTGTCGGATTTTGTTAAACGCTGTCTCCACATCAGTTGAGATGGTTGTGGGTTTTTTTTCCTTTTATTCTGTTAATGTGGTGTATTACATTGGTTTTTTCTTTTTTATGTATTTTTTTCCATTATACCCAGCTGCACAGCATGGTGACAGGGTTACACATACATATATGGATTCATCACAAGTGGTTAGACATAGTTCCCAGTGCTATACAGTAGGATCTCCTTGCTTTTCCAGCCCAGAGGCAACAGTCTACAACTATTAACCCCAGACCCCGCTACCATCCCACTCCCTCTCCCACCCTTTTGGCAACCACAAGTCTGTTCTCCAAGTCCTTGATTTTCTATTCTGTAGAAAGGTTCATTTGTGCAGTATATTAGATTTCAGATATTAGTGATATCATATGGTATTTGTCTTTCTCCTTCTGACTTACTTCACTCAGTATGAGGGTCTCTAATTCCATCCATGTTGCTGCAAATGACATTATTTTATTCTTTTTTATGGCTGAGTAGCATTCCATTGTGTATATATACCACATCTTCCTAATCCAATCACTGTTGATGGACATTTGGGTTGTTTCCATGTCTTGGCTATTGTGAATAGTGCTGCAGTGAACCTGCGTGTGCAGGTGTCTTTTTCAAGGAAAGTTTTGTCCAGGTATATGCCCAAGAGTGGGATTGCTGGGTCATATGGTAGTTCTATGTATAGTTTTCTAAGGTACCTCCATACTGTTTTCCACAGTGGTTGTACCAGCTTACATTCCCACCAGCAGTGCAGGAGGGTTCGCGTTTCTCCACACCCCCTCAAGCATTTGTTGTTTGTCGACTTGTTAATGATGGCCATTCTGACTGGTGTGAGATGGTATCTCATGGTAGTTTTGATTTACATTTCTCTAATCATCAATGATGTTGAGCATTTTTTCATGTGCTTGTTGGCCATCTGCATCTCTTCTTTGGAGAACTGTCTATTTAGGTCCTTTGCCCATTTTTCAGTGGGGTTGTTGGTTTTTTTGCTGTTGAGCTGCATAAATTGTTAATATATTTTAGAGATTAAGCCCTATCAGTTGCGTCATTTGACACTATTTTCTCCCGTTCTGTAAGCTGTCTTTTAGTTTTCTTTTTGGTTTCCTTTGCTGTACAAAAGCTTGTCAGCTTGATTATGTCCCATTGGTTTATCTTTGCTTTTATTTCTGTTGCTTTGGGAGACTGACCTGAGAAAACATTTGTGAGGTTGATGTCAGAGAATGTTTTACCAAAGTTTTCTTCCAGGAGTTTAATGGTGTCTTGTCTTATATTTAAGTCTTTAAGCCATGGTTTTTTCTTATGTTGAACCATTCTTGCATTCCAGGAATGAATTCCACTTGGACATGGTGTAAGCCTTTTTTATGCTGCTAAATTTGGTTTGCTAGTAACTTTTTGAGATTTTGCATCAGTGTTTAAGTGATACTGATTTGTGGTTCTCTTTTCTTGTGTTGTCTGATTTTGGTAGTAGGGAATACTAGCCTCAGAATGACTCAGGAGAAATACTATTGATTCCTTTATCTTTTACATCTTGAAACCTTGCAAAATTTACTTGTTCTAGTTTCATGGCTTATTTATAGATAGTGGTGGAACTGGGACCTATGTCACTTGGCTGTTGAGCTCCTGCCTGGCTTCCATGATGGGGCTGAGGCTGAGGATCAATTTTGGGTATAGCTAGTGGTTACTGGGAGATGGTATAGGGCCTGAAGCTGAGTCTCCCCCGCCTCCACCCCTGAAGTCTCCACAAACTTGACACTTGACACAGCAGATAAACTTAGATACGGCATCCTCTTCTGAAAGTGGTATATCTTAGTATTATTCAGGCCAGATAGGGATAGAGTTTTCCCCTGAGCTTTATAAAAAGTATATTAATAATAACAGTGATTGTGCTGTTGGTAGTGAGTTTTCAAAGGATACTGAGGGATGAAAGCTATGGAATAAAGGAAAGCCAGGCCAGTGATATTTCACTGAAGACAAGAGATTATTCAAGATTTATATTCCAGAGTTCCTGTCATGACTCAGCAGGGATGAACCTGACTAATATTAATGAGGATGTGGGTTTGGTCCCTGGCCTTGCTCAGTGGGTTAAGGTTCCAGTGTTGCCGTGAGCTGTGGTGTGGGTTGCAGACGTGGCTCGGATCCCGCGTTGCTATGGCTGTGGCGAAGGCCAGCAGCTACAGCTCCTGTTAGACCCCTAGCCTGGGAACCTCCATATGCCACGGGTGTGGCTCTAGATAAAGGCAAAAAGACAAAAAAAAAAAAAAAAGGAATCTAACCAGTAAACATGAAGAAGTAGATTTGATTCCTGGCCTCGCTTACTGGGGTAAGGATCCCATTGCTACAAGCTTCAGTGTAGGTCGTGGATGTGGATCGGATCCAGTGTGGCTGTGGTGATGGTAGGCTGGCAGCTGCAGTTGCAGTTCATCCCCTAGTCTGGGAACTTCCATGTGCCACAAGTGCAGCCAAAAAAAAGGAAAAAATTACTGGTTAGGAACTTACTCTGAATTTTCAGTCTCCCATAGTACATGAATGCCTAAGTTGATTAAAACATCTGAAATCCTGAATTATCATTTATCACTTAAAAATCTTAATTTTTTTAACAGTCTTAATATTGGTCCCTTCCTGATTATTATTTTCATCTAAACCTATATATATAAAATTATATCAGTTTTAGAGGTTGAGTCCTTTTACTTATTTGAAACCTTGAATGTATGCAAGTATAAGCTATATTTTCCCATTTTTACTCCAATTTTGTTAATTTTTGCATTTATGACTTAATAGTATTCTTGGAGCTTGCATCCATTTGAAAACAGCCTCAGTTCTGAAGTTCATGAATGAAGCAGCTTGATAGAAACTGTGAAGATAGATGTATACAATATTATTAGGATAGTATGTCCTAATTGTACCTACTAATAATTATATTTTTTGAAAAATTTCTTACAGGCAAAATGTCAGCACTATAAGAAAAAACGAATGGAGCAACAAGAGACTATTGCTTCTTTGCAAAACGATATCTATAGATTAACAAAGGAGGAAGAAGAGCGCATTGTCACTCAAAACAGAGTGTTCTCCTATCTGTGCAAAAGAGTTCCTCATACCGTCTTGGATAGACAGTAATGTTTGCTATATAAATTGATATGTAGCTAGATTCATCATCTTTTTAAAACAGATTTCATCTTGGGTGTGGTTATATCTCTCTTAAACTGGAGAAGGCTTCCTCCCTCTTTTGTGTATTTTTTTTTTTCTTTTCTATGTCATTTACTTGTTGAAGAAAATGGTCGTTTGTCTTTGGAGAAGTACATGCTAGATTTGTCTAGAATGGAGTTAAGTATTTGTTAAAACTAACACGAAACATTTAAAATTAGCTAATTTAAAATTAATTAATTAGGCATTTCTTTAAAGAGCTCTGGTTCCTTTAGTCAGGAATGGTTTTTAGAGACCACAGTTTGGATATTTAGGTTGCTTACCTTTATTTGTGTTGTCATTGAATTTAGGACTTTTTACTGGCAAGTACTAGGAACTTTTCTGGGAAAAAAAAAGTCATTAGCGATTTTTTTCCAATTGAAGTTAACATTACAGGGCATTTATTTAAACTCTATGATTTTAGGTTTGTAACTGTTTTCTTCTACACTGAAAATCCTTATTCCTAAGAGTACTATCATAATTATTTATTTGCTTTATTCTATAATACATAAAATTAGTTTCAAAATAGTAACCAGACTTGCTGCTAACAATAAGCCTACTAAATGAAATTTAAATTTCTTTGCAATTATCTTTGACATTAATAATACATTACACTATGGGTATAGCAAAATAGTGTTCTAAAATATCTTGAAATATTTCTTTTTCCTGTGTTTGTGATACCAAATTAATATATGGTTAGATTTATTTGTTTCAAATTGTTTTCAGCTTTTAGGGCTGGCTTTTTAAATGTATATACTTTTGAATGTGTAAGACATTTATACAATTCTAAGGTCAAAACTCTGAAGAAGTTGTGTTTTCATTCCTGTCCTATTAACCCTATAACTTACTTCTCCCTATAGGAAATTTAAATGTTTAGTGTTATTTTTTTTGTAGCAAATACAAGCAGTATGGATATTACATTCATACTTCTCCTTTTTTGTATAAAGGGTAGCACCACCTTGTTCTTTCAGTAAATAGTATATACTAATTACATTTTAATTAGCCTTAATGTGTTTACGTAGTAGAATAGGTGATCTTTACTAATTAGGTATTCCTATTTTGCTATAAAAATAAGAGGTCACTTATAAGTTAAAAACAAGTTAAAACTATAGATTGTTTTGATAATTATTTGAGAGATACGTAACATATACACACATATATATACAACTTTTATCTTTTTGAAGGAAGAACAAGGATAAAAATATAAATAATAACAAAATATAGTTGGAGGAGTTCCCATTGTGGCTCAGTGGTTAATGAATCTGACTAGGAACCATGAGGTTGCAATTTCGATCCCTGGCCTTGCTCAGGGGCTTAAGGATCTGGCGTTGCTGTGAGCTCTGGTGTAGGTCGCAGACATGGCTCGGATATGGTGTTGCTGTGGCTGTGGCGTGGGCTGGCGGCTACAGCTCCGATTAGACGCCTAGCCTGGGAACCTCCATATGCCGTGCTGCAAGTGCGGCCCTAGAAAAGGTTAAAAGACCAAAAAAAAAAAAAAAAAAGTTGGAGGTAGGTGTGACTCAATAGAAAAACAAAGGAAAGACAGGAGTATGAAAGAACAAAAAGAAGGAGAGAGATAATTACAGTTGGAGAATAAGCATAGTAAGAGGAAACAATGAAAACAAAAATGAAATACTAGCCAATTTGAGTGAGTTGAGAGGGCAAGAAAGAGAAAAGCACTGAAAGAACTTACCAAGTGCCAGGTGAAGTCAAGCTAATTGAGGCATGAAATTGATGGCCTATAGATTCTCCACTTTACTTGCTTTTAGGTTTTTTTTTGGTCTTTTTTTTTTTTTAACCTTTTCTAGGGCTACACTTGCAGCACGGCATATGGAGGTTCCCAGGCTAGGGGTCTAATCAGAGCTGTAGCCACGGGCCTATACCACAGCCACAGCAATGCGGGATCTGAGCTGCGGCTACAACTTACACCACAGCTTATGGCAACACCAGATCCTTAACCCACTGAGCGAGGCCAGGGTTCGAACCCACAACCTCATGGTTCCTAGTCGGATTTGTTAACCACTGAGCCACGACGGGAACTCCTCCACTTTACTTGGTTTTTAATAAATAAAAAAAAAATTCAGTCTGAGTACAGAACATAAAAATTGTGAATTAACCTTATTAGTAATCACAAGTTATAGCTGCTGCAGCTCTTGTCAAAAAGTTTCAGAGGCATTGGGCAAAACATTATAGGGCATACACAGACGAGTAAAGCCATGTTTTCTGTGTTTATAGATCTGATAGTCTTGTTGAGTAGATAGACACATACTTAGGTAATAAAATAAAAGACAAATTGTGATATGTTCTGTAATGAAAATGCAACAGGATACTAACTGGATGTGGCATAAGGAGAGATTAGTTTCCATTGATGAAAATGGGGATGACCAGAAAGGCTTCATGAAAGAGGCAACTTGTATTCTAGATTATTAGGAACTATAGAATTTTAAAAGGCATTGATGAGGAAAAGGGTGTTCTAGTTAGAGAAATATGGTGGCAGGAAAACTGTATTTGGGAGTGGCAAGTAGGCCAGGTAATCCAAGAGGTCTGGAGCACAGAGTGCACGAAATGCTAGTGTCCTAGAAGGCAATATGGAAGGAAAGGTGCTGGAACTTTGAGGGGCTTCAACTCCAGACTGAAGAGTTTAGGTTCTCCTTTTTGTGTAGCAGGATAAAAAAAACCTCAGGATTTCTGAGCAAAGAAATTAAGTAATGAGGGAGTTCCTGTTGTGGCACAGCAGTAACAAATCCTACTAGTATCCATGAGGATGCAGGTTCGGTCCCTGGCCTTGCTCAATGGTTTAAGGATCCGGTGTTGCTGTGAGCTGTGGTATAGGTTGCAGACATGGCTCAGATCTGGCATAGCTGTAGCTCTGGCTGTGGCCAGCAGCTGCAGCTCCGATTCGACTCCTAGCATGGGAACATCCATATGCCACATGTGTGGCCCTAAAAAGCAAAAAAATAAAAGAAAAAAATTAAGCAGTGAGGTCCTGCTGTATAGCACAGGGAACTAGATGGAACACGATGGAGGATAACGTGAGAAAAAGAATCTTATCTATCTATCTATCTGGGTCACTTTGCTATACAGAGGAAATTGACAGAATATTGTAAATCAACTATAATTAAAAAAGAAATTAAACCCAAAGACAGGTAAGTTGGTAGTCAGTTTTAATAGTCTAGTTGGGAGATAATGAAGGTTGGTTTTAGGGCCAAAAGAAAGGAGATGGACAGAATTTGTCCAGACTGATAAGCTGTACATGATGAAAGGAGAGTATCAAAAAAGAGCCAGATTTTGAGGTAGGTTTGGGGAATGGGGAAGGAGGATAATAGATTCTTTTACAGACATGTGCTTAAGCACCTTCTGTTAGCCACATAGAGGTATCAGACCTATAATTAGAAGGGCCGAGCTCCAGAGAACCTTTAAATTTTAGATAAAGAAGAGTCAGAAGACAAGTTGCATTTGGGTGTCTGGCTAACCAAGAAACAAGAGTGTTTTAAGGAGAGGGTAGTGAGAAGTGTTACATGGTACCTCATTAGTTTTTGTTTGCTTTCGCACTTTCTTATTTGTTCAAAATTCCTGGCTTGACATGTATTAAGTTCTCTGTAAAAGTTTACTAATGGTAATGGTCATTCAGAATGAATAAAGTTTGCCATGAAGGGAGAAGCTAGAAATGGGATGGTAGCGTAGGGAGAAATAAGGGGCGAGAGAGATTATGAAGTATATAAAAGAAATTAAAACATATTTTTCAGGGTAATATGAGAACTGGTATATGTTGGGATGGGGAAATTTGAAGAGAAAGAATAATTCAGAAAGTTATGATATTAAAAGTGGTTGAGTTAGTCTGTAAAAGGAGATAGGTAAGTAATTTTCTCAAGATAGTGAGAAAGCAGTATAAATTCTTGCTTTGAAAATAATGTGAAAGTATAGTGTTATTTTTCTTTAAGGATTTTTTTTTTGAATTACAAAAGCAATAAATTCTTAGAAAACTTCAAACAACATAGAAGTATGTAAAGTAAAATGTTATAGACCTGCTACCCTTCCTGATTGTCATGTCCCAGAGATAACCACTTTGAACAGTTTGGTTTATGGCCTTTCGAGTGTTTCACAATGTGAGTGCTGTTGACTTTTTGGGTGGGACCATTCTCCATTGTGTAGGGCTCTCCTGTTCACTGATGAGCTTTTAGCATCCTGCCCCTTTCCCATCTATTCATTGTGACAACCAACACTCTTCCCTAGTTAAGAACCCATAGAGTTCTTTTCAATACATGTACAGATTTATATACAGTTATTTCCTTAAAAAAAGAGTAATTCTGTACATTTAGCTATGCAACTTTAATTTTTCCCCTTATCAGTTTTCATTAGAATGTACAAATTTACATTCTCTCTTCTAATGCTTCATCATTTTCTATAGTATGGATATGCCATTATTTATTTATTTATTTTTAGGGCCACAGCTGTGTCATATGGAGGTTTCTAGGCTAGGGGTCAAATTAGAGCTGCAGCTGCTGACTTGCATCACAGCCATAGCAACGTGGGATCCGTGCGTCTGCAACCTATATCACAGCTCAGGGCCACACCAGATCCTTAACCCACTGAGCGGGGCCAGATATCGAACACGCATCCTCATGGATACTAGTTGGATTTTTAACCAAATGAGCCAAAATGTGAACTCCTGGATATGCCATTATTTATTTAACTTTTCCCTTGTTGAAGAATATTTGATTTGTTTCTGTAAGTAATGGTGCATTGAACAACTTGGTTCATCTTGAGTTACGGCCTTGGACAAATATTTCAGTGGAAGTGATTGCTAGAGGTATTTGGACAAGAAGACTATGCATTTAATATGTTGATTTAATAGTTGTGATTATTATAAAATCTATACGTTAAAGTTAAAATATGTGGCATGTATGATACTTGCTTCCACAAAAATGACTTAAATTTTCAATGAATTTGCTAGATAACCTCTATGTTTATCACTGTAATTTCAAATTGTAGAGAGAGAACAGCAAATGTTGCACTACAGCATTTTGAAAATAATTCAACTTATCTGTTTTCTAGGTTGCTTTGCCTAATTGATTACTATGAATCTAAAATTAGAAAACTTCATAGACAAAGGTATGACTGGTCCTATATTACGATTTTTAAAGTTACTGTATAGTAATGAATTATAACAAAAGATTTTATGACCTTTTGAAACATTAAATATGCTTTGGAAATCTACCTAATGTGTAACTACAAATTTCTTCTTTTTTTTTTTTTTTGTTATTATGCTTTTAACAGAGGAAGGTGCAAAATGCATCAGTGCAAAAGAATGTTTTATGTACTCATTAGCATAGTGATTAATGTAAATTAGAGATACACAATGTGTTAAACCTTAAAATCTACAAAGTTTCCTGCAACCTAAAATAATGGAAAAGGCTTCTTAAGTTTTTACCCACCACCTTGAAAGTTCTAAATGGTACCTGGGGGAACTGAAAAAATAGGTTCATTTCAGCTGTGGCTTAAGAATTCTAATGAAGCTGTATGACAGTGACACTGTGACTCTGCAGTTTCCCCAAAAGGGCTTTCTGGATGACATCACAAACTTGTATTTCCAAGAGCATATCGGCAAGCTGAATGGCTTAATAATTGAAAAGCCTGGAAAGCAGCCAAAATGTCTCAGAATAGTAAAACATGGTATAAGTGCCATTTCTCTCCTACAGAGAAACTCTTTAAAGCATGGATATAACTTTAAGGATACTATGGAAGCATCAATAGTTTTCATAAAGCTTCAATAAGCACCATAAGGCACAAGTGTTCAAAATGGCCTATTCACTAAATGTCACTGCATTATACTTTTAGAGGTATAGGTATGCTATTCTTGGCAGTGAGGACTTAATTTATGCTCCCATTTACACAGCTCCCATTTACATAGGATGCACACTGAGGATAGTGAATAATTCAAGTACTACATTTCCAACATGTTTTGCTCTTTGCTTGCTTTTTTTTTCTTATTAACAGTGAATTTTATTTCAGTTATAGGTGTACAAAGATCATAAGTCAATTCGATAGATTTTGTGTCCCAAACCCACAGTGCATCCCCCCCATCCCCCAGATTGTCTTATTTGAAAAACCATGGTTTTCCAAAATCTGTGAGTCATTGTCTGTTCTTCAAAGAAGTTCATTGTATCTCTTTAGTTTCCACATGTAAGCCATAGCATTGGGTGTTGCTGTCTAATTGTCTGACTGGTTTCACTTCGTATGATAATTTCTAGGTTCATCCATGTTGCTATAAATGTTGTTATTCTGTTACTTTTAATGGCTGAGTAATATTCCATTGTGTATGTACCATATCTTCCCTATCCACTCCTCTGTCGGTGGGCCTTTACATTGTTTCCATGACCTGGCTTCTTCCCTCTCTAGCTGCTTTAGGTGTAAAGTTAGGTTGCTTATTTGAGCTTTTTCTTGTTTCCTGAGGTAGGCTTGTATTGCTATATACTTTCCTCATAGAACTGCTTTTGCTGCATCCCAGAGGTTTTGGAGTGTCTTATCTTTGTTGTAATTTGCTTCTAGGTATTTTTAATTCCCTCTTTGATTTCCTCAGTGATCCATTGGTTGTTTTCTTGTTTTTGTATCCATTCAGCTAGTCTATGTCTTTTGGTTGGGGCATTCAGTCCATTAACATTTAAGGTAATTACTGATATTTATGTTCTTATTGCCATTGTATTAACTGTTTGGGGTTTTTGTTGCTCTTATTATTTTTTTACCCTGAAGTTTTGATATAGGAGTCTATATACAAATGAGATTGTTTTAAGTTGTTGGTTTCTTAATTGCACGTGCGTCTCCAGTGACCTGCATTTGTGCTCTCTTTTCACGATTTCTGATTTTGGTAGCATAATTTTGCATGGATGATTTAGTATCTTTACTGTATATATGCCTTTACTGGTGAGCCTTGAGA
>PVHT021183692.1:88292-110099 GCA_004024745.2 Catagonus wagneri | reverse complement strand
CTTGAGATTTGTGGTGTTTTTCTTTCTGGTTGTGGCCTTTTCTTTTCTGCCTAGAGAAGTTCCTTTAAGATTTGTTGTAAAGCTGGTTTAGTGTTGCAGAAATCTCTTAGCTTTTGCTTGTCTGTAAAGGTTTTGATCTCTCCTTCAAATCGGAATGTGAGCCTTGCAGGGTAAAGCAATCTTGGTTGGAAGTTTTTCCATTTCATCACATTAAGTATATCATGCCACTCCCTTCTGGCCTGCAGAGTTTCAGCTGAAAAATCTGCTGATAACCTTATTGGGGTTCCCTTGTATGTCATTTGTTTCTTTTCCCTAGCTGCTTTCAAACTTTTCTCTTTGTCTTTAATTTTGGTCATTTTGATTAATGTGTGTCTCAGGGTGTTCCTCCTTGGGTTTATTTTATATGGTACTCGTTGTGCTTCCTGGATTTAAGTGAGTGGTTCCTTTCCCATATTAGGGAAGTTTTCGGCTATTATCTCTTCAAATATTTTTTCTGTCCCCTCTCTTTCTCCTCTCCCTCTGGCACCCCTATAATACGGATATTGGTGCATTTAACATTATCCCAGAGTTCTCTGAGACTCAGCTCATTTCCTTTCAATCTTTTATCTCTTTTCTCTTCCGCATTAGTGATTTCCACTAATCTGTCCTCCACCTCACTGATTCGTTCTTCTGCCTCCTGTATTATACTGTTGGCTGCTTCTAAGGAATTTTTTATTTCAGTTATTGTATTTAGCATCTCTTCTTGTTTAATTTTTACATCTTGTAGTTCTCTGCTCATTGTTTCCTGTAAATTATCAATCTTTGCCTCCAGTTTATTTCCAATGCCTTGCATCATCTTCAGCATCAACAGTCTAAAGTCTCTTTCTGGGAGGCTGATAATCTCGTCATCCTTGAGCTGTTTTTCTGGGTTTTTTTCTTTCTCCCTTATCTGTGTTATAGTTTTCTGTCTTTTCATTTTTATAGGTTTTTGGTGTGGTGACCTTTTTGTAGACAATAGAGTTGTAGCCTCTCTTAGTTCTGGCATTTGCCTCCCCTGTGACTAAAGTTGGTATGGGCGGGGCTTGTTGTAGGCTTCCCGATGGGAGGGACTGGTGCCTGCCCACTGGTAAGTGGGGTTGATTCCTATCCCTCTGATGGGTGGGACTCTGTCTGGATGATATTAGAGGCTGGCTGTGTGCCTGAGGGGTCTTTAGGCAGCCTGTTTACTGATGAGTGGGGCTCTGATCCCACCTGGATTATTGTTAGGCCTGGGGCTTCTCAGCGCTGATGGGAGGGACCAGATTTTCCCAGAAATGACCCCCTCTAGAGAAATGCAGGCTGATGAATGTTCCTGAGAGTTTCACCTCCAATGTACTTCCCCCACAACAAGCCACAGTCACCCCCGTTTTCCTTGGAGATCCTCCAAGAATTGCAGTCAGGTTCCACCCAGATTCTTGTGGAGACTGCTTTGCCCTGGGACCCAGTGCACGTGAAAGTCTGTGTGTGCCTTTCAAGGATGGGGGTCTCTGTTTCCCCCAGTCTGTGGAGCTCCTGCACACAAGCCCTTCTGGCCTTCAATGCCAGATGCTCTGGGGGCTCTTTCTCCCCGTTCCCGATCCCCAGGCGTGGGGTTTTGACATGGGGCTCAGAACTCAGTCCTGTAGCTGAGTCTCTGTGATGCAGTTACTTTCCAGTCTGTGGGGCTTCCCACCCGGGACGTATGGGGTTGCTTCTCTCCTGTAATCGCCTCTCCTACCTCTTGATGTGGCCTCCTCTTTGTCTTCTGGAGTAGAATATCTTTTTTGGAAGTTTACAGTCCATTTGGTTGAAGGCTGCTCGGCATTTGGTTGTAGTTTTGTTGTTTTTTGGGAGAGAAGTTGAGCTCTAGTCCTTCTATTCCGCCATCTTAATCCAGTCTCCCTGGAGGATACTTTCGCTCTTTGCTTTCTGATTAGTCAGCACTGGGACTCTTGCATGTAGTTCTTCAGAATAGTTTGAAAGAGGCTAGGACAAACTGGAGTATAGTCTTCAAGCAATATGGAGCCCTTGTGAAAGAGTTCCCTAGATACTTCAATAATATTTAGAGAAGGAAATAAAGACAACTTGCAGTAGCTGAGTTACTTTCAAAAAAAGTAAAAATAATGTAGAATCTAGAATGTAAGCTAAAGTGTTTTGTAATTAATTCCAAAAATTGCCATTAATTAATACCTGTTCAAATTTCTATTTTTTATAAAGCTCTTCAAGATTGTTTTTACTACTTATGTTAAAACATATTGTTGCATTTATATTAAAATGTGTGTGTATTTAATAATCACCAAAGTATTGATCAGAAGAAATAGTATTTTGATTTTGTTGAAGTATTATGATTTGTTCCTCTGATGTCATCTAGCCACCAGATCGTTAATGGGTATATTCACAGAGTGCATAGGATTGAATTAGCTGCCTACCAAAGTACAACCTAATCAGTATGCAGATTTATAAGAAATAAAGATAAAATGTCATAGTGAAAAATCAAGCATATAGAGTGAAACATACTTGTCATCTCTGATTAAACAAATAAGGGTAAAGTTTAAAATACTGGTGAGGAGTTCCCTCTGTGGCTCAGTGGGTTACGAACCTTACTAGTATACATGAGGATGCGGGTCCAATCCTTGCTCTTGCTCATTGGGTTAAGGATCCATTGTTGCTGTGAGCTGTGGCACAGGTTGCAGACGTGGCTCGGATCCCATGTTGCTATGACTGTGGTGTAGGTTGGCAACTGCAGCTCCGATTCGACCCCTAGCCTGGGAACTTCGATATGCTGCAGGTGCAGCCCTAAAAGCAAAAACAAAATAAAACAAGTAAATAAAATGTTGGTCTTTGACTAACCAAAAATAGCTGAAAGATATCCAAGGCCAAATAATCTAAAGTGCTTGAATATAAGATCATTAAAGCAGTGGCTGTTCTTTTTTTTTTTTTCAATTTTTTTTTTGACCAAATGGCTATTTATTTATTTATTTATTTTGGTCTTTTTGCCTTGTCTAGGGCCGCATCCGCGGCATATGGAGGTTCCCAGGCTAGGGGTCTAACAGGAGCTGTAGCTGCCGATCTTTGCCACAGCCACAGCAATGCGGGATCCAAGCTGGGTCTGCAACCTATACCACAGCTCATGGCAACACCGGATCCTTAACCCACTGAGCAATGCCAGGGATCGAACCCGCAACCTCATGGTTCCTAGTCGGATTCGTTAACCACTGAGCCACGACGGAAACTCCCATCAGTGGCTGTTCTGTTTCATTGTTTATAAATGGAATGGACCAGTTCTTTTAAGAAATATTTATTTGAGCACCTATTTCCTGACATTTTCTTTTTAAGGTACTAAGCAGATAGAATAGGTTAACTAGAATAAAGCTGATAAATTCTCTCTTTTATCAAGCATACATTGTCCAGTACTCTTGCCCCAAGAATAATGACTTTCTAGAAACTCAGGACTAATGGCAGATCTGTGCTGGTGGCTGATTCCTTCTAGAACCTTGGAGACCCTTAAAAAAGAAAGCAGGATGGAGGGAAGAAGGGAAGAAAGAAGTGAAAAAGGGAAGGAGGGAAGGCAAGGAAAGAACAACTAATGATAGAGCAACTCCTTGCTTCGTTCTATTCATAAAACGTTAGATAACCTCAGGGACCGTCTGATTTCCAAATGAAACTGTCTTTTAGATGGTAGGCATAGTGTTAGATTCTATAGAGATAGGACAGTTTTGGACATGGTTCTTAATCTTCTTGGAGTTTGCAATCTAGTAAGGGAGATTAAATGTAAACACGTTAATAATTGAGAAAAGTAGGAGACTTAAAACCTCTAATACAAATGTCATAATAGAGTAATTACTAAAAACTATACAGATAGTAAGTAAGACAGGAGTCGATAACAGGAGTGGATTTGTTGTGGATGGAGTAGCCAGGGAAGCCTTTACAAAGCAGATGGGGTTTGTGCTTAAGCTCTGAGAATTAGTAAAATTTGGGAAAGCAGTAAGGCAAAAAAGGTAAAGCAATTTTAGACTGCTTATCTATGAGTAAATTTTTCATAGATATAAAAGTGGGAATTTTTTATGGCAGCGTAATTAAACCATTTTGGCTGGACTTCAAGGGATTTGTTAGTTATGTTCATAGAGCTGGTAACCTGTGGATAGCAGTCATTCACCTCCAGTACCAAGAGTAAGTTGTAATGAACAAAAAGACATCATTTTCCTTAGAAAGAAGAAAGGTGCTTTTTCCTTTGATAGAGAAAAGCTGGGTGATGGGGCTGTTGTATGTGTATTAGGGTTCCTCAAAGAAACAGAACCAATAGAATGTACATTTTTATATATAGAGAGATTTATTTTAAAGGAATTGGTTCATGTGGTTGTGAGGCTAGCAAGTCTGAAATCTGTGAGGCTGTAATGTAGGCCAGATACCCAGGAAAGAGTTAATATTACAGTCTAGAGGCTGAAGGCAATCTGGAGGCAGAAAACCTCCCTTCTTGAATATCTCTCCTTGCTCTTAAGACCTTTAACTAATTGAACAAGGCACATCCACCCACATTATGAAGGGGATAATAAGCTTTACTCAAAGTCTGTTGATTTAAATGTTAGTCACATCTAAAAAAATACCTCATGACAGCATCTAGACCGGTATTAGACCAAGTAGCTGGGCACCATAGCCTAGCCAAATTGACATTAAAATGAACAATAACAGTATATAAGGGTAAAGAGAAAGGCAATGAAGAATTTCACGGCTTGAGAGGTTGCAAACTCTTATGCTCACAGAATCGGGAAAATAATGAAAATGAGTGAAGTAGATTAGATGTGAACTATGGCAAATTGGAGAACTGTGTACCATCTGTCTTAAGGGGGCAATTACTGTACATGTCAGCCAGTTGATGCCATTCAGAAATGTGAGCATACTGAGGCTAAATCTGTTTTTTTGAGAACCTAGAAGGTTAGATTTATAAATAAAATCAGGTTTTTAATGTTTGTAATTAAAACTCAATGCTCTAAAAATATTTTATGGTCCATATCTTTGGTCTGTTTCTGTAGTAAATTCTAATTAGGTTCACGACTTGGCTGACTTTTTAAAGAGCCAGACAGTATATATTTTAGGCATTTTAGTCTATGTAGTCTTTTTGCAGCTACTCATCTCTACTGCTGTAGCACAAAATCAGCCATAGACTGTCAGTGTCAATGAATTGACATGGATGTGTTCCATAAAACATTAGTTGCAAAAACCCTGCTAGATGTAGCAGCAGTTTGCTGACCACTGATCTTGATGATGAAGAGAGAGAATTTGGGATTTGTTTTTTGTTTTGTTTTGTTTTGTTTTTTGTCTTTTTGCCTTTTAGGGTCGCACTCTCGGCATATGGAGGTTCCCAGGCTAGGGATCTAATTGGAGCTGTAGCTGCCGGCCTACGCCACAGCCCCAGCAACGCCAGATCCTAGCTGTGTCTGCAACCTACACCACAGCTCACGGCAACGCTGGATCCTTAACCCACTGAGCAAGGCCAGGGATCGAACCCGCAACTTCATGGTTCCTAGTCGGATTTGTTAACCACTGAGCCACAATGGGAACTCCAGATTTGGGATTTGTAATAAGACTAGAGAAGAGTTACGATAGCCATCACTGAAATTTTTCACATAGAATAATATAGTGTGAGAATTTCCCTCTGAGTTTGTGCAAACTGGGGTTCTCTGACTAAATATAGTAAAAGGATCGGAGCTTTTGGGGGTGATGGTGTTTGTCATAAATTTACAAAGAAAATCTGAGATTGGGGAGGAAGAATCTTGGGGAAAGGATTTACTTTTTGCTTAGCAATCCTATTATCACTGGTCTAGCAGAATTGAAATACTTTGGTCTGTACAAAGTTTGCTCAGGTCAGACACTTGGATTGAAAGTCTCTCATTAAGCGAGGATGTAGGAAGAAAATAGGAGCTGCATTATACATAATGTTCCCACAGATGAGAAACTAGAAGTCATTAATACTTTGCAGTCTGTCCTAAGGAGGGGGGTTTTCATGGTTTGTTGACTGAGCAGAGTTTATCCATTTTTTCTAAGAGTACATACTAACTTGATAGAGTAGTTATAGCAACCTCAAGGTGGATTTTGAGATCTACAAATTAGTATCACCTGAAGAAACAGGAGTACTTAAAAGGGTGTAATAATTAACTGATAAATATTGTTTTACTCAAAAAAGATGGAAGAGTTGAAAGATGAAAGAAGTGAAAGAGAAGAGAAAGGAAGATGAGCTACGATTTGGAGGCCTAAGTGTGATAAAACAGGAAGCACAGGAGAAAGACATATGCACCTATAGAGCTAGTGAAACAAGACAGATGGGACATGGGCTTCTTGCAGAGGTAGAATCCCTCTGCTCGATCCCCATTTTTTTAAGGGCAGCATTGTCCCAAGTTTATTTCATCGTGAAACACAAGAAATGATGTTTGTATACCATGCTGTTATAACTGGCTCAAGAATTCTGGCCAGTTGTCTTGAGGGCTGAGGGAGATGAATATCTTGGCACAGCACACCTGTGGCACACCATCTGGGGCCTCTACTTTAGGGTACAGGCTTGAGAAGGCCTCCAGAGAGACTCGTGAAGGGCAATTTCTCAATACTATGGACTGGTAATTATTTCTATCTCTGGACATGAGAAAACTCAAAGCAAAGGAAGGAGCAGTCAAGGCAACAGAAATTTGAATACAAGTTAAGCGATTAGAAGTCTTAGAAAACTGCAAACATGAGGGAAAGTAAGTTTTAAAATGATAGGTTCTCAGCTGTATTACTTTACCTACTTTTTCCCTTTGGCCAGTGTTAATACGTCGGTATAGATTACATGGGATGTATTGCTAAATTTTTCTATTAATGTTTCCATGGCTACCTTTTTTTTTTTTGTCCTTTTGCCTTTTCTAGGGCCACATCCACGGCATATGGATGTTCCCAGGGTAGGGGTCTGATTGGAGCTGTAGCTGCCGGCCGACGCCATAGCCACAGCAAGGCGGGATCCGAGCCACGTCTGCAACCTACACCACAGCTCACAGCAACGCCGGATCCTTAACCCACTGAGCAAGGCCAGGGATTGAACCCGCAACCTCATGGTTCCTAGTCAGATTCGTTAATCACTGAGCCACAACGGGAACTCCTCCCTGGCTACCTTGATAGGTAGGAGTAAACAGCCAAGGAAAGTAACATAGGAATAAAACATCCAAGGCCCAGATTTAATTTCTTCCGAGATGCCAGAGATGTTTGGAGTTACTCCAGGGAAAGTATTTCTATAGTGAATTAGTAAAGGGAAGTCCCCTTGTCTAATTCCATCTTTCTATTTAGATAAAAATTTTTAAAACCGTGTTGGGGATTGGAAGCAGGTGGCTTTAAGGTTCACCTCTGATCAGGCATGATTTGGACTAGGGAAGAAAATAAAACGCGGGATTTCTCTAGTTTTGCTCTTTTCTTTTTACTCCTAAAAATCACGATCTTTAACACGGGATCCCTCCTAAGGCTTCTGGAAGCCTTTGGCGAAGGGGTGGGGAGGAATTTGGATGTGGGGATCCCAAGTCCAAATGAGAGTTTGTGGATGCTTAGAATTGTTTTTACTTCAGGAAAACCACAAAATCTGTCAATGCTAAATAAAGGACTATATTCTTTACTGAAGTTCATTTCCTTTTAGGTCTGCATACATTTAAAATTGGTCTCTTCTGCTAGATTCATATATTAATTAGGTTTCTCTTGAGAACTGATGTAGCCATAATGACAGGTATTTTATTAGAGTATATGCAGGGAATAATGTGAGTGCATACGCTTTGAAGCCAGAGAGATTTTGAATAACTTTTCTAAGCATTACTTCCTCACTTGTTAAGTGTGAAATAGTTTGTATAAAACATCTATCTTATTACTTGTTAAATAGAAGCTACTCAGTCATCCTTATCATTGTTTTCTTTCCTAAAATGGTCATTTGTTTAAGACTAGAATGTGTTTTAGAAGATCTAAGGGATATGTTAGTACAGCTCTCTCAAATAGAAATGTAATGCAAGCCACATATATGATTTTGCATTTCCCATGTAGCCAAGTTAAAAAATAAAACCAATGAAATAGGTTTTAATATATTTTATTTAATATCCAAAATATCATTTCAACATGTAATTAATAACATTACTAATTACATATTTCACATTCTTTTTTTCATTTTAAGTCACTGAAATTGGTATATTATTTTAATTTACAGCACATCTCAATTCAGACACTAAATTTTCATCAGAAATATTTGATCTGGGGAGTTCCCGTGGTGGCACAGCGGTTAACGAATCCTACTAGAAACCATGAGGTTGCGGGTTCTATCCCTGGCATCGCTCAGTGGGTTAACAATCTGGCATTGCCATGAGCTGTGGTGTAGGTCGCAGATGCGGCTCGGATCTGGCGTTGCTGTGGCTCTGGCGTAGGCTGGCAGCTACAGCTCCTGTTAGACCCCTAGCCTGGGAACCTCCACATGCCGCGGGTGCGGCCCTAAAACGACAAAAGACAAAAAAAAGAAAAGAAAAATTTTTGATCTGTAGATTTCATGAAGTTTACAGTTGAAGAATAGATTTATATACCCAAATTGTTCTAAACATACGTAAAAGTTTTCTAGCAACTGAATCAAGTGCAAAAATTTTTTTCCTTTAATATTTGCATTCACATTTACAAAACTGGTTCATCTTTTTTGTCTTTTTAAGGCTGCACCTATAGCATATGGAGGTTCCCAGGCTAGGGGTCGAATCAGACCTGTAGCTGCCAGCCTACGCCACAGCCATAGCAATGCCAAATCTGAGCTGCGTCTACGACCCACACCACAGCTTATGGCAATGCCGGATTCTTAAACCCACTGAGCGAGGCCAGGAATCAAACCCGCATCCTCATGGATACTAGTCAGATTCGTTTTCGCTGAGCCATGACAGGAATTCCTCATCTTTTTTACTTATTTTATTTTTCTTTTTAGGCCCTCACCTGCAGCATATGGAAATACCTGGGCTAAGGGGGTTGAATTGGAGCTGCAGCTGCAGGCCTACTCCATAGGCATAGCAGTGTAAAGTCCAAGCCACATCTGTGACCTAGACTGCAGCTCGTGGCAGTGCTGGATCCTTAACCCACTGAGCAAGTCTGGGGATCTAACCTGTATTGTCACAGAGACAATGTTGGGTCCTTAACCCACCAAGCCACAATGGGAACTCCCAGGTTTGAGATATACACACACACACACACACACACACACACACACAGACACACACGTATATACATACACACACATATATATGTATATGTATTTAATTTTCTTTTTAAGGCCTCAAATTGTCAGCATTTCTTAGTAAATCTGAAAGTCCTCTGAGACAAAACATTCCATATGTTAACTGGGCATATGATTCATCCAAAGATAAAGTACTTGCAATTTTTCAAATTAAATCAATTGACTTTTGATATTATAAGATCTTGTATTCTTCAGGCAGTTGTTTGTAGGCTTAATTGCAGATCTTTCACTTTTTATAAAATAATATGTTTTCGTTATTTCCTCATAATTTCCCAACACAATTTCCATAACAATTTATTTTACCATCTTTACATGTAAGGATAGTTTCTGTTTTTGTGCAGGACTTCAAAATGTTTTATAGCTAGTTAAAGCTAAAAGCTCAGATTCTACTAAAAATTTATTTTAAAAGTTTTTAAAATTTTTTAAGGCTGCACTTGCAACATATGGAAATTCCTCGGCCAGGGATTGAATATGAGCCTCAGCTACGATCTGCGGTACAGCTGTGGTAATTGGGATCCTTTAACCACTGGGACGGGGATCAAATGCATGCCTCTGCAGTGACCTGAGCTGCTACAGTTGGATTCTTAACCTAGTGCAGCACAACAGGAACTCCTAAAAGTTTTTGCTGTATGGTTCATTTTTACTTCAGTGACTACGATTCTTTTTTTTTTTTTTTTGGCCATACGTATGGCATGTGTAAGTTTCCAGGCCAGGGATTGAACCTGTACCACAGCACTGACAATACTGGATCCTTAACCCACTGAGCTACAAAGGGAACTCTTGTTTTCTATTCTTTTTTGACTGTTGAGAGGAAACATTATATTCATTCTGTATTTGCTGAAAATTCTTTTTTCATTACCTACTTTATTATCTTTAAAAACTTTTTATATAAGAATTTTATTTTGGTAGTTTCCAGGCCAGGGGTCCAATCGGAGCTGCTTCTGCTGGCCTACACCACAGCCACAGTAACCATGGATCCTTAACCCACTGAGTGAGGCCAGGGATTGAACCCATATCCTCATGGATACTAGTCAGGTTCATTATCACTGAGCCACAATGGGAACCCCCTGTAACAACTTTTAAATAACAGCTTTATTGAGATATAATTCACTTGCCATAAAACTTACCATTTTAAACCACTATGAAGTGCTTTTAGGATATTTACAAAGTTGTGTCACCGTCTTCAGTCAATTTTAGAACACATTTGTCACCCACCAGGAAACTTTACACCCATTAGCAGTCACTTTGCCTTGAGCCCCTACTGCACAGCAACCCAGCATCACAAAAAATATACAATTCCATTTACACAGAATGTCCAGAATATGCAAATCCTTAAAGGCAGAAAGTAGGTGAATGCTTACCTAGGGGTTGAGTTGCAGTGGAGTAGGGGCTAAGAGCAGAGAGGAGGTGGGGAGTGATTGCTAATGGTTAGGTTTCTCGGTGGGGTAATGAGCGGGTTCTAAAATTGACAGCGGAGGAATTCCTCTTGTGGTGCAGCAGAAACAAATCCCACTAGTATCCATGAGGGTGTGGGTTCGATCCCTGGCCTTACTCAGTGGGTCAAGGATCTGGCGTTGCCATGAGCTGTGGTGTAGCTGGCAGATGTAGCTCAGATGCCACTTTGCTGTGGCTGTGGTATAGGCCAGCAGCTGTAGCTCTGATTCGACCCCTAGCCTGGGGACCTCCATATGCCATGGATACAGCCCTAAAAAGCGAAAAAAGAAAAGGGGGATAAAATTAACAGTGGAGATGGTGACACAGCTTTGTGAATATTGTAAAGTGGTATCTCATTGTAGTTTTGATTTCTGTTTCCTAAAGGACTAATGATGATTGTCTTTTTATTTGTTTATTGTCTATTTGCATATTTGTTTTAGAGAACTACCTATTCAAGCCCCCTCCCCCCCCCTTTTGGGCTGCATCCATGGCATATGGGAGTTCCTGGGTCAGGGATCAGAATCTGAGCTTGAGATCCTTAACCCACTACAAGGGGCTGGGGATCGAACCCTCGCTGCTGCAGAGACAACACTGGATCCTTAATCTGCTGTGCTAACAGCGGCAGTTACCCTTTGCCCATTTTTAAATTGAGTTTTTGCCTTTATTTTTGAATAAGTTCTTTATTAATTCTGGATACAAGTTCTTCATCAGATTTGCAAATATTTTCTCTCATTCCATTCTGGGCAGTGAGATAACAATAGTGAACAAGACAGAGGTCTGGTCTGCTTGGATCTTACATTCCAGTTAAGGCATTAATGAACAAGTAAACACTATAGTGCTAGCTAGTAAGTAGTATGTTTCAATACCATTTTCTGTGAGAATAAATAGGAAATTTGGCTCAAGTTTTAGTTCATGTTTAGGTTATCAGACCCTTATTGTATTGATTTAATTTTTTGTAAGCTAGATTTCTTTAAAGATAAATTTTTCATGCATGTATCTTTTCATAGGCAATATAAAGATGATGAAAGTCAGTCAGAAGACGACTACATAAGTTTGAGTGCTTCACCCACTTATAAAGGTCTTCTAATGGTATGGGGACTGTATATGACTATACTATATATACCATATGACTATAATATAAATACTATATGACTATTTACTTTTTTATAAAGTATAGTAATAATCTCAGTAATCCCTTAGGGAAGTTAACTATTTTTTATGAAATATGTTGCAGTCGTTACAGAATCAACTCAGGGAATCGAAATCTAAGATAGATGCACTTTTAAGTGAAAAGCTGAATCTCCAGAAAGATTTGGAAACCAGGTGAGAGAAACTTAAGTCATTTTTTTTTCTTCTTCTTCTTCCTCTTCTTCTTCTCCTACCTCTTCCTCTTCTTTCTCTCCTTCCTCTTCTTCCTCTTTCTCCTCTTCTTCCTCTTCTTCTTCGTCCTCTTCTTCTTCTTCCTCTTCCTCCTCTTCTGCTGCTTTTTCTTCTTCCTCTTCTTCCTCCTCCTCTTTTTTCTTTTTACTGCCACACCTGCAGCATACGGAAGTTCCAGGCTAGGAGGTTGAATCAGAACTGTAGCTGCTGGCCTATACCACAGCCACAGCAATATGGGATCCAAGCCACGTATGTGGCAATGCTAGATGCTTAACCCATTGAGCAAGGTGGGGGATCCAACCTGCATCCTTATGGACAGTACATTGGGTTCTTAACCCACTGAGCTACAACGGGAACTCCCTTTTTTTTCTAAGTTATTTAATTTAACTTTTATTTAGGCATGTACTGGAATTTTGAATGTTAAATCATTCTGTCCCCATTTACTCTAAAACTAATGTTGGGAACATTGTACTCTTATACTCATTTTAGTCAGTTGTGTCTCATGATGGAAATAACAAATACCTGTGTAGGCAAGGAAAGTGGTAAAATAGGAAGAAGGTAAAACTGGGTAGGAACTTGGAATAGGTTGTGTTATGACAGCAGGTTTCCCATTCCCAAATCACTTTATTTTTTCCCAAACTACTTTAGAATGTCTTATTATTTCATCATATGCCTGTATTGTGGGAAGAGAGAAAAATGTTAAAGTTTAAATGGCATACAACAGAAAGGTCCTCTTTATACAGAATAGTACCACAAAGGGCTATCACTCTACACGTTGACAGGGAATAAGGAAAAATACACACTGTTGAGACTTTTTACATTCAACACATATTTGTTGAATACCTGTTATAAGTTATACACAGTCTAAAGTTCTGTGTATAAAATATATTTTATATACAAGGACCAAATATATATGTAATGACCAAAACAAATACCTTGTTCTTATAAAGCTTTTACTTTAACGGAGAGGAGACTGATCTATACAGTATAAGCAATTTATGTAAAGTTTAAAAACCTTTAAACTTGACCATAATAATGTATAAATTTATGGTTATATAAATGAGTTAAAATTTATAAAACATGCACAGGAATAATGAACAGTGAATTTAGGATGGTAATTACCTGTGGTATGGGAAGGAGAGCAGTGACAGTAATAAGAGACACAGACACATGGAGTTTTAATTACATGCATAATGTTTTAGTTAAAAGAAACGGTTTGAAACGAATTACTTTCAACTTTGATAAAGCTTGAGGAGTGGACACACCAGTTTTACTGTTCTCTCTTCTTGTCTGTATATTTGAGATAACATATTAAAGCAAGTAATAGATTAATAACAATAAAAATGGGTAGAAAGTTTTGAACAGGGAATACACAGAAGAAGAAATCAAATGGCCAATAAATACCTCATTAATAGGAGTTCCTGCTGTGGCACAGAAGGTTAAGGATCTGGCCTTGCGGCAGTTGTGGTGTAGATCACAACTCTGGGCTGGGAAGGCCCATATGCTACAGGGACAGCCAAAAAAGTAAGTAAGTAAATAAATACCTTGCTAGCAGTCATGAAATATTTTAAGAATTTTTAAGCATATTTGTGACAAGTAGCAGGATATACTCTATTGTTTATTGTTAAACACCTTTATAGTTAATAAATTGAATGTTTTCAACATGATTTATTTTCTACAGGCCCACACAACATGAATTAAGACTTTATAAACAACAGGTGAAGAAGCTGGAGAAAGCTCTTAAGAAAAACATCAAGTAATTATATTTTACTAAAGTTACAAATTTATTAGTATTTTATATCTTATAGTGTATTTTTATTACCTGTCAGCTTATGTCAAGGTGGCCTTGGCTTACAATTAATAAGGGGAAAATAACATTAAAAAGGGATATTTCTGGTCCCGTAGTTTTAAAAGTTTCTACTGTATTGGATTTGGCTATATATTCATCTTAAATAAGAACAAGGGAAATTTAATTGCGTGATATAATAAAAGGCAAAGATTTTGATTAGAAAACTATCTTTAGAAGTCATGGAGGAATTCTAGGAGAATCACTGAAATTAGTGCTAGTCATGACCTGAATAATACATAGCCTTATCATACTTTGAAGGTACCAGAATGAATGCAGTGAGCCATTCATATCCCACACCCTTATTTTTTATGACTTTGAAAGGCACATGCTCAGAGGAGTTCCAAAAGTTGGTCTTCAAAATAGTAATAGTATTTTCTGAAGATTAGCTATGTGCACTGTTTAATTTGAGGAAATGGGACTTGAAGTAGTGAGGTAAGCATTGGGATAAAATATTTTTAAAATGACATGAGTTAATACGTGTATTAAATCAGTTAAATTAGCATATGTTGATTGAATTTTCAGTGACAGCTATATTTCTTTCTTCTTATGGCAACACATGCCACAGAGAAAGGCAAGTATCCTGGCCATCCAGGGATTACATTTTGAGTTAATAGTAGGATAGGAAAAGTAAAAAAGAAAAGAGAAGAGGAAGGTTCAAAAAAGTTGCGTTCATTCATTCAATTGCTATTTTTTTCCTTCCTACTACTATTGCCTGACATTTTGGATACCTCTTCCTCTTTGCTTGGCATTCTGGATGCTGAAATTATAGTGGTAAAAATGTCCCTGCTCTCATGGAGGTTACATGAAGGGGGAAAGCAATGAAAAAAGAAGATAATTGTGATATAGCATAAGTACCAAAGGTAATACAGCGTGAGAGTTGCTGTTGTGGGAGTTTGGACAAGAGGTGGTGGTAACATGGTCAAAGGTGGCAGTAGTGGGTGTGGTGAGAAATGTTTGGGATACTGGAGGTAGAACTCATAGGACTTGGTGATGGATTGGGGATATAGGCAGCTGAGGGAGTGGAAAATTCAAGATACCTAAAATTTTAGGCCTGAATAACTAGGTAGTTATTGGAGTGTTAATTGAGATAGGAAAATTGTTCACAAGCAACTGGGAAAAGGAGGTTATAAAGGAGTTAAAAAGTCAGAGGAGAGGGTGTAGGAGGGGGAAACTTCTCAGCCCTCTTAGGATCTCTGGCTGGGCCTGAAAAACTGACAAGGACAGATTAACGTGAGGAAAGTTTATAGATGTATTTAATCTAAATTTTACAGTTAAGCCTGAGCATTTTTATACTAGATTTGATGAAGAGTGGAAAGTTGTGAGAAAATGTGATAGTACAAAAGGGTATAAGCTAAGGACAATAAACTGGGGAAAACTTAGATTGCTCTTAGTGCTTCTCTGTCTTCTAAGATAAAGATGCTTCTTTCCTCTGAATACAGGAAGGGCTCCTGTCACGTGGTCTTATGATCTGCTTTAGGGGAGGAGAGGAGGGTCAGAGAGTCCTTCTTTTTTTTTTTTTGTCTTTTTGCCTTTTATCTAGAGCCGCACCCACGGCATATGGAGGTTCCCAGGCTAGGGGTCTAACAGGAGCTGTAGCCACCGGCCTTCGCCACAGTCACAGCAATGCGGGATCTGAGCCGCGTCTGCAACCTTCACCACAGCTCACGGCAACACCGGATCCTTAACCCACTGAGCAAGGCCAGGGGTTGAACCCGCAACCTCATGGTTCTTAGTCAGATTCGTTAACCACTGAGTCACGAAGGGAACTCCCAGAGAGTCCTTCTCGCTCCTGCCACTTCTCAAATTCTTTCAGTTTAAAACATTTATGTCAAAGTGGCATTTTTTTTTGAAATTTTACTAGATTTTTAATTAATTTACTAGTGCTGTATTATTAATTTTTTAAAAATTTTTTCCATTATAGCTGGTTTACAGTTTTCAGTCAATTTTTCAACTGTACAGCATGGTGACCCGGTTACACATACATATATAGATTTGTCACAAGTGATTAGACATAGTTCCCAGTGCTATAGAGCAGGATCTCCTTGCTTTTCTATCCCAAAGGCAGTAGTCTACAACTATTAACCCCAGACTCCCATACCATCCCACTCTCTCCCCTACCCTCTTGGCAACCACAAGTCTATTCTCCAAGTCCATGATTTTCTTTTCTGTAGAAAGGTTCATTTGTGCAGTATATTAGATTCCAGATATAAGTGATATCATACGGTATTTGTCTTTCTCCTTCTGATTTACTTCACTCAGTATGAGGGTCTCTAATTCCATCCATGTTGCTGCGAATGACATTATTTTATTCTTTTTATGGCTAAATAGTATTCCATTATATATATATACCACATCTTCCTAATCCAATCACTATTGATGGACATTTGGGTTTTTTCCATGTCTTGGCTATTGTGAATAGTGCTGCACTGAACATGCGTGTGCAAGTGTCTTTTTCAAGGAAAATTTTGTCCAGGTATATGCCCAAGAGTGGGATTGCTGGGTCATATGGTAGTTCTGTGTATAGATTTCTAAGGTACCTCCATACTGTTTTCCATAGTGGTTGTACCAGCTTACATTCCCACCAGCAGTGCAGGAGGGTTCCCTTTTCTCCACACCCCCTCCATCATTTGTGGTTTGTGGACTTATTAATGGTGGCCATTCTGACTGGTGTGAGGTGGTATCTCATGGTAGTTTTGATTTACATTTCTCTGATCATCAGAGATGTTGAGCATGTTTTCATGTGCTTGTTGGCTATTTGCATATCTCTTTGGAGAAATGTCTATTCAGGTCTTTTGCCCATTTTTCCTTTGGGTTGTTGGCTTTTTTGCTGTTGAGTTGTATAAGTTTTGTATATTTTAGAGATTAAGCCCTTGTCAGTTGCATCATTTGACACTATTTTCTCCCATTCTGTAAGTTGTCTTTTAGTTTTCTTTTTGGTTTCCTTTGCTGTGCAAAAGCTTCAGCTTGATTATGTCCCATTGGTTTATCTTTGCTTTTATTTCTGTTGCTTTGGGAGACTGACCTGAGAAAACATTTGTAAGGTTGATGTCGGAGAATGTCTTGCCAATGTTTTTTTCCAGGAGTGTAATGGTGTCTTGTCTTATGTTTAAGTCTTTAAGCCATTTAGAATTTATTTTTGTGCATGGTGTGAGAGTGTGTTGTAGTTTCATTGATTTGCATGCAGCTGTCCAGGTTTCCCAGCAGTACTTACTGAAAAGACTGTCTTTTTCCCATTTTATTTTCTTCGTTCCTTTGTCAAAGATTAATTGACAGTAGGTGTCTGGGTTTATTTCTGGGTTCTCTATTCTGTTCCATTCTGTATGTCTATTTTGGTACCAGTACCACACTGTCTGGATTACTGTGTCCCTGTAATATTGAAAATGGCATATTTTTAGAGTGGCATATCCTAATCCCTTTCAAAGGAATCTTACTGACTTTGGTGCAAATGTATCAGTGAAGATACACACATAAATACACACACTTATATATTCATAGAGATGTCTAGTCATTCCTCATTATTAACAGATTGTGTATTTGTGAATTTGCCTACCTTCTAAAATTTGTTTTTAATCCCCAAATCAGTAGCTGTGGCACTTTAATAATCATTCTTGGACATGCACAATACACTATTTCCAGTTGTTGAACAAGGTCGTGCTCTGCCCTGCTGTTTGAGCTTTCATAATGTAAACAGTCTTTCTTGTTGTCATATGCCACTTTTATTTTTTCATTTTATGCTTTTTGTTGATGATTTCTCCAAGATAGTCTCTAAGCATAATGTTGAAGTGCTAGTGTTCTACACATAAAAAGGCAGTGAGGTACCTTACAGAGAATATACATATGTTTAAAGAAACTTCATTTAGGGAGTTCTCATTGCGGTGCAGTGGAAACAAATTCAACTAGTATCCATGAGGATGTGGGTTTGATCCCTGGCCTCACTCAGTGGGTTGTGGATTGCCGTGAGTTGTGGTATATATAGGTCGCAGACACAGCTTGGATCCTGAGTTGCTGTGGCTGTGGTGTAGGCCAGCAGCTGTAGCTCCAATTCGACCCCTAGCCTGGGAACTTGCTTATACCATGGATGTAGCCCTTAAAAAGCAAAAACAAAAGAAAAGAGAAAAAAAAAAAACTTCATTTAGGCATGAATATGGTGCTGTTACCCATGAATCCAATGTTAATGAAACACCAATATTAAATAAGATGTCTTAAAACAGTAACACACATAAAACAAGGGTTATATGTTGATCAGTTGAGGAAAATGTGACCAGAAGCGTGCAGGAACCTGACGCTATAGCAATGGTTCAGTCTTCACTAATTCAGTGTATATGATGACTTTATAGAATATAACTGTCATGAGTAATGAGAATTGGCTGTATATATTTTTTGTTGTTCAATTGGGCTCTGTGTTTTTTTTTTTCTTTTTATGACCACACCTGTGGCGTACAAAAGTTCTTGGGCCAGGGGTTGAACTGGAGCTGCAGCTGAGGCCTCTACCATAGCTGTGGTAACACTGGATCTGAGCCACATCTGCAACATACGTCACAGCTTATAGCAGTGCCATATCCTTAAGCCACTGAGTGAGGCCAGGGATCGAACCCTCATCCTCACAGAAAAAATGTTGGGTCCTTGACTCACTGAGCCACAGTGGGAACTCCTGGGCTCTGGTTTTTGGATTGACTTTTCACTTTTAGACTTTAAAATGATGATTCAGAACCAATCCTTGATATATTTTTCTGCTGAATTTTGAAGAAATTATTTGTGTTTTTAAGAAATGATTTGTGTTTTTGGAAATTTATATTTGGAATTTAAATATAGAACAAGTCTATCATTAATTTGTTTTTAAGTTTGGGATTTTGTAATATTTTGATGTGAAACAGAGAATTAGGACTGTTAGATAATTTGCCCACATTGCACAGGTGGTATGTGGAAGATCTTGGAAAGAAATCAGATCCATACTCAAGCATTTGGACTCTCAAGCTCACACTCTTAACCATCACACTAATAATTAGAACCAAACAAAACACATGTGAAACAAACTTTTTCAGTGTAATACTTTTCAAATTTTTATTTTCTGCAGAGGCAGAAGTAGAATATTTTTTTTTCAAAGAACTACGGATGTTAGGGAAATAATCAAAACTAAAAATAAAATTCTGTCAACCTAGTAAGTGCTCTCCACATATGTAGGGAAAAAAAGCAGTTTTATGTAACAGTTGGAATAAACATCTAAGGAGACTAAGAGTCAATCTGCTAAAGAGATTGCAAAGACAGAAAGAAACCTCACCCTTTGATCCTTTGACATGATACAGTCCATTACACACATGTTAATTGTCTTTTTCCAAAGGAAAAATAAAACTTCTTGTATCTTCTTGACAAAGAGGAAATTACAACTTAGAGCCAGGAGCCTAGGCTAAACTCCAACAGGGAAAAGGAGACAAGGCACCCTTGTCTCTGATGCCCACATTTCAGAGAGAGAGTTCTAAGGCTCTCAAAACATTGCTAGGATATAAAATCGGCAGGAGGCTAACCTTCTTAGAGAGAAAGGATTTATAGCTACCAAGTTTTCCAAAGGAAATGCTACCAGAAAAGGACAGTAAAGTCTCTTTCCCTTTTATAACCAGAGAAAAATCTTTTTCTTCAGATCTATAGTTACCTTTTAACTAACCAACCTTCAATATCTAATGAGGCTATTAATTTAACCTGAGAAAATTTATTTGAGTTAATATTACAAACAAGTTGGTTATAAAATTCTGTTGCTAGGAAATGATCCAGTAGGTCTGGCAGTGAAAGAAAACCAGTGGTACTACACTAAATCTATTTAATCTTTCAGTAGTATTTGTATTTTTCTAGAAGAAAACAAAATCAGAATATCATCACCGTAGTGTTGAGCTGACAGGAGTTGAGGTGGTCATTTAAGATAGTGAGGCAAATTGAAAAATAAACAGTCAAGGCTTTATTTGCTTACTGCAGTAATGTAAGGAAGAGACCAAAAAAGAAAAGCGCTGGCTCCTCGGTCTTCCGTTTTTCTGCACGGAATGGCACCAGGCAAAGGTCAGTGGCATGCTGCACAGATGACTGCAGTTGTTTCATGGGCCTAGGGGAGGGGCTAGAAGTGGAAAAATACTGAGTCAGAATGGAAAAAGAGTTTTGGTTAAGGCCCCCCACCCTCACCCTTGCCCCCACATCCTGCAAAGAGAACTTAGGAACAGGAGTCACCATGAGATGGAAAGGCTTCAACAGATGCAGTTAAAAGCTATAAAGTGTCTGTAGATAGAAACTTATCTTATGGAGATGGCTATAGAAAACAGGAGATTACACAGTGTTTTAAGTTGGAAGTGCAGTTTTCTGAATTTCCCAGACTCCACGAAGAAACACAGCTGTTGCTGCTGGCTACAGGGAATTGGTGTCTGCTAAATATGTAGAGAATTCCTTAGCTATTTTAGGGGATTTTTATGGCTTTCAGGCTCTGCTTACTACTCTGGAGACTACAGAACCACCCTGGTATATTTCTCAGCACAGCATATTCTGTTCAGCACAAGTTTCTTAAATACCAATTAAATCATGTGCAATTGGAAAATAAGGGGATGATTAATAGTATAACATAGAAATTGATGTTATTTACATGCAGTTTTTACTTAGGTATAAGGATTTAGAAGGCAGTATTATAGACTTCGGGGAGGAAGTAATTTTTGCTAGTACACAATTGCCCTTTTGGCTTTGTTTCAAGAAAATTTTTAGTGAGAAACTGCACCTAGGTGTTCTGCCTGATCCTCAGCATTAGATAGACTGTAGGCTATGCGCAAGTTGCATTTCTTCCCTCACCTAGGTTAACCACCTCAGCTTCTTTGGCCAGGAGCTCTGCTTCCATCTTTATAGTCTTAGCATCCTCAAGTCAGCATTTCTGCTCTCTTGGCTCAGAGTTTTGTAATAGTCTCTGAGACAGCCTCCAGAAATACTAGAACTGTCTAACTCACCGTCTGAAGCACGAACTATTATTTTTGCTAGTTGTATAGTTACAAATCTATCAGTTTTAAAATAGTGTGGTTTCTGATAGTACTTTTCTCCTGAGCCTTGTTATTTTTTCATGAGTGGTTTTATAGAATACAAAGGTTTTCAGGATATTATGCTATGGCAAATATTTACTGTGAGACTATGTGAACTAAAGGTCAATTTCCCATGAGTCCTTAGTTTTTACTAATCTTTACCTTTTACAAATTTAGAAAAGCAATGGGATTAAATAAATTAATACATGTGAAGTGCTTAGAAGAGTATCTGCGTAGAGAAGATTCTCAATAAATACTAATTATCATCACCAGGCTCCAAGTTTATGATGTTGTCATTATTAAATAAAGGTATCTCTTTATTCCTCTCATTAATTGAATCACATTTCATTTCCTAGAGTGATTGTAGCTAGTACATGCAATGATATATTTAAGTAACTGTACTGGTAGCTGTAATGTTAAATATCCATAGTATAACATTAATTAATCAGACTTGCATTTTCACCTGAATGAAAGGATAACTTACATTTAAATTCAGATGTGTCAGTTTACTTGTAGTCTTAAAAGAGAGCACATTAGCTTCTTTATGTCACTTTTGTATTCTAGGCTGTATGCTCCTGGTACTGCCTTTAAGCAAAACTGTCAAGTATGTGAATATGGTAATTAGGTGGGAAGTCAAGTGAAAAATAGATTCTGGGAGTTCCCGTCGTGGCGCAGTGGTTAACGAATCCGACTAGGAACCATGAGGTTGCGGGTTCGATCCCTGCCCTTGCTCAGTGGGTTAACGATCCGGCGTTGCCGTGAGCTGTGGTGTAGGTTGCAGATGCGGCTCGGATCCTGCGTTGCTGTGGCTGCGGCGCAGGCCAGTGGCCACAGCTCCGATTAGACCCCTA
>PVHT021183692.1:39298-65983 GCA_004024745.2 Catagonus wagneri | reverse complement strand
ATCCCTTTTTTGGTCTTTTTTTTTTTTTAAGGGCTGCGCTTGTGGCTTATGGAGGTTCCCAGGCTAGGGGTCTAATTGGAGCTGTAGCCTCTGGCCTACGCCACAGCCACAGCAACGCCAGATCCGAGCTGCGTCTACGACCTACACCACAGCTCACGGCAACCCTGGATTGTTAACCACTGAGTGATGCCAGGGATCGAACCCGCAACCTCATGGTTCCTAGTCGGATTGGTTTCCACTGTGCCACAACAAGAACTCCCGTTGTCCCTACTTTGAACTTTGCATCTATGAAACAACAGGATATGCCAGTTAACATCTGAATTAGCTTAAATGTGAGGAAATAGGGAAATGTGGGACTCTAGCTAAGGCTGTCTGATTATTCTTCCTTATGAGGATTGTAATAGGCCATTCATAACGACTTTCAAATCTAAATCACTTAAAAAGATATTTTTGGGAGTTCTCACTGTGGTGCAGTGGGTTAAGGATCCAGCATTGTGTCTGAAGTGGTGTGGGTTCCATCCCTGGCACAGTGGGTTAAGGATCATGTGTTGCTATACCTGTAGCTTAGGTTGCAGTTGCAACCCAGATTCAGTCCCAGGCCAGGACTCTGGGTATGACCGCAAAAGAACAAAAATGTGTTTTATTTTTATGTGAAGTTGGTGGTTCTTTTTTTTTTTTTTCTCCTGACCTTACCCATGGCATGAGGAAGTTCCCAGGGATAATACCTGGGCCACAGCAGCAACTCAGGCCACTGCAGTGACAATGCTGGATCCTTAACCCTCTGTGCTAACTGGGAACTCGCAAGTCTGTGGTTCTTATTTAAGCATGTTGATGATTGTACTTTAAAAACGTTGCTTGAGTCAGTCTTAACTAAAGACCTTCTTAACACCTAAAATTAACTCAGAAAATGATGTTTCATTTATAATGTAAAACCCTCCTTTGACATATGTCACTTTGATAGGACTGTGATAAACATTTCAACTAAAAACACTTTCTTTTTTAAAGGTATTGAGTAGTATTAACTCAATAATTCACAATCCAAGAGCACCAGTAACAATTTATAAACAGAGCAAAGGAGGAGCCCAACATTTTGGTAAACATCTTGTTCAAGATTGTGGATTTGAGCATCTTGTTCCTATCATAGAAATGTGGGCAGATCAACTGACTTCCTTAAAGGTAAGGGGTTGAATATCCTTTACATGCTTTGAAAATCTCTTTGAGTTTATGGGCTTCATTAATAGGACTAGCCTTAAATTTTTTATTTTCTTATTAAAAAGGCTTAATTTATCTAAAACTTCAATCTGCCTACTTATTTATCTTTGCTTTCTATAAAGTTCTACCAAACAAGACATTTTTTAGGCCTATTGCCATGTTGAAAATCTGTAGTGGATCCACTTTGTATTTCTAGGCCCTTCCCAGTTCTCCCTCCATCTCCCTCTTTGGTATCCCTGTACTACAGATTCTCCTGGCTCTTACTCCTCTTCAGATATAATATCCTTTATTTCATTTTATTTGAGAATGTTTTCTCTTTCTTCATATTTTAAATTATTTCCCTTCTCTCAAAACTGAGGTTATCTCCACCTCTGTTCTCTAGAGCAGATAACTACTCTTACCTATACTGTCTATCCATGGAAGATTAACATTTTTTTACAGAGTTATTCTGTATTCTTGATTGTATAACTAGGTTTTTTTTTTAATTCAGTTTTTATTGAGTAGTTCATGGATAGGTGAATTGATAAAGTGAGTAGTATTTAATCTCTGCTTATTTGTTAAATGATAATATTTTGATATAGTGAGTCAAATATATTAAAATTAATGTCATCTGTTTCATGCTAGCTTTTTTTTTTTTTTTTTGTGGCTGCTCCGGCCAGGTTTCAGACCTGGACCACAGCTGTAACCAGACCCCTAGCAATGACAATGCTAGATCTTTAACCCACCAAGCCGCAAGGGAACTCCTCTTTTTACCTTTTAAAATGTGGCTACTAGACAGTATTACTGTGACATACATTTTTTTTGGACAAAATTGTTCTAAAGAGCCAGACAGTGTGCCATGTACTACTAGATGCTCTGTAAATATTTGTTTATTGATTGTCTATTCCTAGACTTCTATACTTTTAGGAGCCTTTCTCCTTGTGCACAGTTTTAAGTAGGACAACATGGCTAGGCCAAGAAAACTAAGTAGGCTGTCATGAAGATTAAATAGAATTATTTTAGGCATTCTTTTGAATTAAAAGTTTCCTGGAGATACATGGATAGATCTTGAAAATATTATTCTAAGTGAAAGAAGCCAGTTATAAAAGGCCACTTACTGTATGATTCTATTTTTTTTAATAAAATCCTCAGAATAGGTAAATCCATAGAAACAGAAGTAGATTAGTAGTTACCCAGGGGCTGGGAACAGGAGAGAATGGGGAATAACTGCTCGTGGGTACAGGTTTTTTTTTTGGAGTGATGAAAATGTTCTAGAATTAGTTAATGGTGATGGTTGCACATCTCTTTAAATAAGTCAAAACTGTTGAATTGCACCTTTAAAGAGGATGCATTTTATGATATGTGAATTACATCTGAATAAATCTCATTTAAAAAAAATCAAGGACATGGACGTTCCCACTGTGGTGCAGTGGGTTAATGATCTAGCCTGCTTCTGTGGCATTGCCAGTTCAATCCCCAGCTTGGAGCAGTGGGTTAAGGATCCATCACTGCCACAGCTGTAGTGCAGGCCAAAGTGTGGCTTGGATTCAGTCCCTGGCCTGGGAACATCCATATGCCATGGATGCAGCCAAAAAAGGAAAAAATAAATAAAAATAAAGCACAAAATAAAAAGGACAAGCTTATTTTTTGTCAATAATTCAGAATAATTACTTAAATAATATATGCTACTAATAAATAACGTATAATTTCTTTAAGCATCCGGATTCTAAACTGGTAATGGTAGAGTTCCTGCTGTGGTGCAGTGGGTTAAGAATTTGACTGTAGCAGCTCAGGTCACTGCAGAAGTGTGAGTTTAGTTCTTGGCCTGGTGCAGTGGGTCAAAGGAGCTGGTGTTGCCATAGCTGCCACGCAGGCCACAGCTGTGACTTAGATTCAATCCTTGGCCCAGGAATGCCTCTGTGCCACAGGTGCAGCCATAAAAACAAAATGAAAAAAAACTGGTAACGGTATTTTTCTTTTTAAACTGATGATGGCATATATATATACATACATATATATATAGTCTGCCTGGATAATTATATTTTAGTGTTATTATGGAAATTTTTAAAATAAATAATAGAATGTCTTTTTTTTGTTTTGAAGGATTTGTATAAGTCCTTGAAAATGCTATCTGCAGAACTGGTGCCTTGGCGTAATTTAAAGAAGCAGGATGAAAATGAAGGTATCAAAGTTGAAGATCTGTTGTTTATAGTAGATACCATGTTAGAAGAAGTTGAAAATAAGGAAAAGGTAATACTTATATAAATGTTCACATTTTAATGTATTCTTACCTTGGAAACTGATAATAATGAGATAGGTACTCTTATTAGACATCGGTTTCTCTTTCTAAAGTTTTTATTAAAGATTTGGAATAATTTGAAGATGTAAACTATCTTTCTTCTTTTCTTCTCTTTTGGGCAGGACAGTAATATGCCAGACTTTCAAATTTTGCAAGCTATTGTTTCTCACTTCCAAAAATTATTTGATGTGCCTTCTTTAACTGGAGTCTATCCGCGAATGAATGAAGTTTATACTAGGCTTGAAGAAACGAACAATGCTGTGAGAAACCTCCAAGAACTCTTAGAACTAGGTGATGATCTTTTGTCATTTTTGGCCCCCAACTTAAGAATTATTATTAATAAATCAACAAAAAGGTTAAAAAATTGAGGCAAATTGAAGCATAAAATATTTAACGATTTTGAAAATTCTTTTTTAAAATATTCTATCCTTTTATTCTCCTTTACAGATAGTTCATCCTCATTGTGTGTGCTGGTGAGCACAGTTGGAAAATTGTGTAGGCTGATTAATGAAGATGTGAATGAAAAGGTTATGCAGGTATTGGGACCTGAAGACCTCCAAAGGTATTTATTTTAAAAAAGGTTGCAAAGTATCCAGAATGTTTGGAGTGGTGAAATTAAAAACATTGAAAACTTCATAAATTATTTACCTTTCCTGTTTGGAATAGCATTTTTTAAGTAACTTGGCAATCTAAAATAATCTCAAGACCTTAGTGATAGGGAGAATGTCAGGTGTTTTCAAGATAAAAATAGATTCTAGGGCCTGTGAGTTTATATTGGGTGGGTCAGGACTCCAGCATTATTGCTCTAAGTTTGTTCCCAAGGGAAATTATATATATGGAGAAATTCAAACCTTGTTAGGAATTTCATGAATACAGAATATATGAGCAAGTCCAATTTTTAGTACATTACTGTAGATCACTGAATAATCACAAACAGTATGTATATTATTTGATTAGAAGATGTTAAGGATTTTTTTTAACGCTAGGCATCTCCAATATAAAACCTGATTTTTAGAAACATAACAAAACATTATAGCTCTGCTCTTCCTCTGCTTCCTTCCCCAGATTTTATACTGCAACATATGGGAAGGGGAACACATACATATAACACTTATTACAAACATTCTGCAAGTTTTCTGGGAAGAACCCTTACCTAATCTGAAACTTGAATTTTCTGATACTTGATGCTTTTTAAAGGAACATATGTCTCACTATTGGTCTTTTTCTCCTTCCTATGATTTTGTTTATTACTGGTACTTATTCTCAATATCTAGTAGAATATTGGTTATAAAAACCAGTTATTTTTACGAAATGTTATAAAAAGCGTGGTCTCTTAAGAATCCTCAAGGTAAATAGAAATTTTCTATATTGGGAATGTTATATAGATTTAAGTTTGGAACAGATAATTACACTGATAATAGAATGTTTTCTTTTTTAGAAAATTTACTAGATGAACAAAGAGCTCAGAAAGGAAGGATTGCAGTTAAATGATCATTAAAATTATATTTAAATTAGCAGGACAATTTCTTTTCATTTTGAAATGTTCTATGTTCAGCAAGAACCCTAAGAAAATTCAGTGTAAACTGTGCATTTTATTTTAAAAGCATTATCAACAAATTGGAAGAACATGAGGAATTTTTCCCAGCATTTCAGGCATTTACTAATGATCTTCTTGAAATCTTAGGTAAGCTTTGTGTGGTGGTGGTTAAATTTTGAGTCTTACGATGTCACTGGGTTTGAGGAAAGAGTATTTCTTAGTCACTGGCTTAGTGTTTTACCTAAAGTGGTAGAAAGTGCCTGGAAACCATTAACAGTTCTGGAAACAACTTCTAACTTGTTTAAGTTGGTTGGGGTTAGTTTACAGAACAGAGAAGCATGTAATCCTTTAAAGAGCTGGAGGCTGCCTTTGTTTTAGGACTTAAATAAGAAATGGGGCATTCCCGTCGTGGCGCAGTGGTTAACAAATCCAACTAGGAATCATGAGGTTGCATGTTCGATCCCTGGCCTCGCTCAGTGGATGAAGGATCCAGCATTGTCATGAGCTGTGGTGCAGATCGCAGACGTGGCTTGGATCCCGTGTTGCTGTGGCTGTGGTAAAGGCTGGCAGCTACAGCTCCGATTCGACCTCTAGCCTGGGAATCTCCACATGCCACAGGTGAGCCCTAAAACGACAAAAAGGCAAAAAAAAAAAAGAAATGGCATTACTCTGGCTAAGCGCAATTTAACCCTGAATCTGTCATTGCCTAAAGAGAAATGTCCATAGATTTTATGATCTTGGAAGCTCTTTTTTTTGCTTCTTCCTCCTCCTCCATTTTCTTCTTGTTGTTTTAAAAGATAGTTCTGACCTACCGTGTTTTTTAAATGTACAAATTAACTTTTCTTCTCTGGTAATAAATAGTAATATAAAGTAAATATCTGTAGAGAGGAGGAGATAAATTTATAAATCTGTAGAAGGAAAGAGATATATTTACACTTTTGGTCATATTGAGGGCTTCGTTAGTAGTAATAGCTATTAAAGGGAAAAAATGTAATTTGCTTAGGAATCAGGTAAAATAGAGACCCAGGTCCTTTCTTTAAATGTGATTATATATGACTAACGGTAATTTATCTTACTGTTAGAACTACTTTTTTTAAAAAAAAGTTTAAAGTGATTTATTCATTAATGAATTCATTGTTTTGGGGATTTTTTGTTTGTTTGTTTTATAGCCCATTTGAAATTGAAAGTTTTGGAGTTCCGCTTGTGGCTCATTGGTAACAAACCCAGCTAGTATCCATGAGGATGTAGGTTCAATCCCTGACCCTGCTCAGTGGGTTACAGATCTGGCCTTGAGCTGCTGTGTAGGTCACAGATGTGGCTTGGATCTGGTGTTGCTGTGGTAGTGGTATAGGCTAGCAGCTCCAGTTCGACCCCTAGCCTCAGAACTTCCATATGCTATGTGTGTGGCCCTAAAAAGAAAAAAAGAAATTGGAAGGTTTTTTTTTTTTTTTTTAAGGATGATTCCTTGACATACAAGATTAAATTAGAAGCGGTGAGGTTTAGTAGAAGATGAAGAAATGAGTAAATTAAAATTTGGTAAGAAGATGAATAAATGAAATAAGTGTCTGACTGGAGTATGTAGCCTAGTTGAACATAAATTTTTGTGGCCAATTTTATGTAGACTGAAAGCAAGAGAGACAGTGGGTGACTATGTTTTAGGTATGCTCATATATTTGAAAGGATCATGCAAGGGAAAATGTAATTTGAAAGTTTAACTTGAGACGTGAAATTGTAGAAGTGTGTTGCCTTGTATCTTGAAGAGCCTTGTTTCATGTAATAATGTGATTTTACTTGCTTTGGGGTAGCAGCTAACTTAATGAATTCCTTGTCATTAATGAATATTTTAATAGGTATGCTGGTAACACTTATTTCAGAATCTTTCTATAGAAACTTCCTCTCAGATATGATACTGAGCAAGCTTCATATGGGATCATTTGCTTCAATATACAGAGTTCATCTACACTATCCACCAGATAACTCTGTATATTGGTCACCGTTGAAATTCTGGAGTAAATATTGTATTTAACATTGGAAAGAAATTCGTTTTGGCAACCATGACTATTTTTATTATTACTATATGTCATATTAAGCATCTAGAACTCCAGAGTGCTTTTCAGGTATGGAGAAGGACTTTCTTTTTTCTCATGTAAGTGGTGTGATCACTAGAGAAAATTCTCATATCAGATAAAATCCTTCTCTGTGAGATTCATTTATAAGGCAGATTTCTCATTTAGTAAGAAAACAGGTGTGAATTTTGAATAGAGGTCAGGAAATAACGTGATCTTGTGCCTTACCACAATATACAGTCTGAACCAAATTCTCTGTTGTAGTTTTGTTTATATTTTTTTTCCTTTCCTACATCTTCATGCTCTATAAGTGGATTCAGATAGGAATTCTGACTGAAGTCAGGAGCTAAACAGCATGGGTCGTATGTTTAGGTTAGAGGAAGAACAACCAAAATCCAGCTAAACACAGAGGAAGAGAGATGGAATCCAAGGAAGCATGTTTTATGTAAAAGAAATGTGTTTACGAACAGTGACCTAGCGGAATAATCTAAAAAAAATTGTGGGTGAGCATTTGGAGAACCTGCCACAGGGATTTACCTTAAGTAGGGCTGGAGTCTGGATAAAGAGTGAAAGGACTTTCCTTCCTCAGTGGCCAGGAGCTTTTGAACAGTGATTTCTAACATAGTCTCGTTGGAAGTAGTTTTAGGAAGATAAATCAAATTCAGAAAGAACCTGGCAGAGGAGAACCTGAACTGTCTGGTAAGCTGGACCAGGCTAATCTCTGTAATACATTGCATCTGAGATCTATACTCTGAGACACTTCACACCTTTCTTTAGGTAGATAGGTTTCATCTTAAAAGGCAGGCCTAAGAACGATCCTACTGAGGCAAAATTTTTTTCAGAATTTGGATAGGACCGTGTTCCCAGAGGAGAAATCCCAAAGTCTTTACGTGGGGCTCAGGAGAGAGATGGCCTCTGTCAGGGACTTCACCATGCGGGCTCACCCATGTAATTAGAGAGGCAGAAGGATAATATCATAAATGTGGCTAGTAGGATCTGTTAATAAGAGCACATTGCTAATATCAGAGTCAGAGGATGCTTTTGTAGGTATGCGGTAGCTTTTACAAGCAGATGCCCTGTGAAGAAGCATCTGTATCTGAATCAATGATACTATTATCAACACTATGGAGAAAAATTTCACATTCATGAAAGCGTTAGTATTGTTGCCTTTGTGTTTAAGGTTTATCTTTGCATAGAGATTCTCATTTCATCTGAGCCTAACACTGGATAAAGCTACTCTTTTATTATTCTTGTTTTTCTGTTACAGAAATTGATGACTTGGATGCCATTGTACCTGCAGTAAGGAAATTAAAAATACTTTCATACTGAAAACAAACCAGATCATTTTACTGTGTAAATTGCATTCTTAACATTCTAAGTATTTTATAGGGTTGATCTTAATTTCAGACAAGGGTTATAAAATGTATTGACTCTCAGAATTCACCCCCTTCTTTGGATTGGATTCTTCTTCATCCATATAATTTTATTAACTCTGAGATTCTTTTATAGAAAACAGTCGCTAAGTTTAAGTAGTAAATTAACTTTAGATCCTTTAATCATTCCTTAAGCAATTCTTCAGTGCTTACAATTTAAGATTGTTTTAAAGGACAGTGTGTGAGTAAGAGAGAAACTCAGGAAGTGATAGTGCAGGTATAGAAAGGTTGCATTTAAGTTCGGAGATTAATAATCTTTTTGGTTCTGGGAGCAAGGAATGCCTATGGCTCTCTTTCTTTAGTCCAGCCAGCAGTAAGCTGTTGCTTTCCGGGCAAGGAAATGGCACTTTTTATTTAGTTATCTCTCATAACACCCTTTCAGGGCAGAAGAAAGGAAGAAGGAAAAAATGTTTGTGTTAGGTTAGGAAATGAATTACAAGGTAAAATAGATGAGTAGGTAGAAGTCTCACATTAAAAAAGTCTTTTTTGCTATCTTGATATGATGTACGTTTTATAAAGGCATGAGATCTTAAATAAAATATTTGTAAAGAATTTTCAAATGTAAGTGTTCTCAGTGATTTATGTGTATTCTTCACAAATGAGTCATATTCTCTTACTAGGCTGAGACTTCCTTGGGCAACTCATTCACCCTTGCTGCACTTTTTTTTTTTTTATAACAATGAATTTTACTTCAACTATAGGTATACAAAGATCATCACAAATCAATGTGATAGATTTTGTGTCCCAAACCGACAGTACATCCCCCCACCCCCCAGATTGTCTTATTTGAAAAACCAAGGTTTTCCAAAATCTGTGAGTCACTGTCTGTTCTTCAGAGAAGTTCATTGTGTCTGTTTAGTTTCCACATATAAGTGGTAGCATTGGGTGTTGCTGTCTAATTGTCTGACTGGTTTCAATTCGCATGATAATTTCTAGGTCCATCCAAGTTACTGTAAATGTTATTTCATTCCTTTTAATGGCTGAGTAATATTCCATTGTGTGTGTGTACCATATCTTCCCTATCCACTCCTCTGTCGATGGACATTTAGGTTGTTTCCATGACCTGGCTTCTTCCCTCTCTAGCTGCTTTAGATGTAAAGTTAGGTTGTTTATTTGAGCTTTTTCTTGTTTCCCGAGGTAGGCTTTCCTCTTAGAACTGCTTTTGCTGCATCCCAGAGGTTTTGGAGTGTCATATCTTTGTTGTCATTTGCTTCTAGGTATTTTTTAATTTCCGCTTTGATTTCTTCAGTGATCCATTGGTTGTTTAGTAGCATGTTGTTTAGTCTCCACGTGTTTGTATTTTTTGCCATTTTTTTCTTGTTGCTTTCCAGTCGTATAGCATTGTGGTCAGAGAAGATGCTTGATATGATTTCAATTTTCTTAAAGTTACTGAGGCTTGATTTGTAGCCCAGGATATGCTCAATCTTAGAGAATGTTCCGTGCGCACTTGAGAAGAATGTGTATTCTGTTGCTTTTGGATGGAATGTCCTATAAATATCTATTAAATCCATCTGATCTAATGCTTCATTCAGGGCCCGTGTTTCCTTACTGATTTTCTGTCTGGATGACCTGTCCATTGCTGTAAGTGGGTGTTAAATTCCTCCACTCTGATGGTTTTACTGTTGATTTCTCCTTTTGAGGTTGTTAGCAGTTGCCTTATATATTGTGGTGATCCTATGTTGGGTGCATAGATATTTAAAATTATTACATCTTCTTCTTGGATTGAGCCTTTGATCATTATGTAGTGCCCTTCCTTGTCTCTTAAAATGTTCTTCATCTTAAAGTCTATTTTGTCTGATAGTAGTATTGCTACTCCAGCTTTCTTTTGATGCCCATTTGCATGGAATATTTTCTTCCATCCTCTCACTTTCAATTTGTATGTGTCTCTAGAAGTGAAGTGGGTCTCTTGAAGACAGCATATATATGGGTCTTGTTTTTGTATCCATTCGGCTAGTCTATGTCTTTTGGTTGGGGCATTCGGTCCAATAACATTTAAGGTAATTACTGATATTTATGTTCTTAATTGCCATTGTATTAACTCTTTGAGGTTTTTGTTGCTCTTTTTTTTTAACCCTGAAGTTTTGATATAGGAGTCTATATACAAATGAGATTGTATTAAAGTTGTTGGTTTCTTAATTGTACATGTGTCTCCAGTGACCTGCATTTGTACTCTCTTCTCACGATTTCTGATTTTGTTAGCATAATTTTGCATGGATGATTTAGTATCTTTACTGTATATATGCCTTTCCTGGTGAGCTGTGTCATTTGTGGTGTTTTTGTTTGTGGTTGTGGCCTTTGCTTTTCTGCCTAGAGAAGTTCCTTTAAGATTTGTTGTAAAGCTGGTTTAGTGTTGCAGAAGTCTCTTAGCTTTTGCTTATCTGTAAAGATTTTGATCTCTCCTTCAAATCTGAATGAGAGCCTTGCAGGGTAAAGCAGTCTTGGTTGGAAGTCTTTCCCTTTCATCACATTTAGTATATCATGCCACTCCCTTCTGGCCTGCAGAGTTTCACCTGAAAAATCTGTTGATAACCTTATTGGGGTTCCCTTGTATGTCATTTGTTTCTTTTCCCTAGCTGCTTTCAAACTTTTCTCTTTGTCTTTAATTTTGGTCATTTTGATTAATATGTGTCTCGGGGTGTTCCTCCTTGGGTTTATTTTATATGGTACTCATTGTGCTTCCTGGATTTGAGTGAGTGGTTCCTTTCCCATATTAGGGAAGTTTTCGGCTATTATCTCTTCAAATATTTTTTTCTGTCCTCTTCTCTCTCTCTTCTCCCTCTGGCACCCCTATAATATGGATGTTGGTGCATTTAACATTATCCCAGAGTTCTCTGAGACTCAGCTCATTTCCTTTCAATCTTTTTATCTCTTTTCTCTTCCGCATTAGTGATTTCCACTAATCTGTCCTCCACCTCACTGATTCGTTCTTCTGCCTCCTGTATTCTACTGTTGGCTGCTTCTAAGGAATTTTTTATTTCAGTGATTGTATTTTGCATCTCTTCTTGTTTAATTTTTACGTCTTGTATTTCTTTGCTCAGTGTTTCCTGTAAATTATCAGTCTTTGCCTCCAGTTTATTTCCAATGCCTTGCATCATCTTCAGCATCAACAGTCTAAAGTATCTTTCTGGAAGGCTGATAATCTCGTCATCACTGAGCTGTTTTTCTGGGCTTTTCTCTTTCTCCCTTATCTGAGATATAGTTTTCTGTCTTTTCATTTTTACAGGTTTTTGGTGTGGTGACCTTTTTGCCAACAATAGAGTTGTACCCTCTCTCAGTTTTGGCATTTGCCTCCCCTGTGGCTAAAGTTGGTATGGAGGGGGCTTGCTCTAGGCTTCTAGATGGGAGGGACTGATGCCTGCTCAATGGTAGGTGGGGTTGATTCCTCTCCCTCTGATGGGTGGGGTTTTGTCTCTGGCTGAGATTAGAGGCTGGCGGTGTGCCTGAGGGGTCTTTAGGCAGCCTGTTTACTGATGGGTGGGGCTGTGATCCCACCTGGATTATTGTTTGGCCTGGAGCTTCTCAGCACTGATGGGAGGGGCCAGATTTTCCCAGAAATATCCCCCTCCAGAGAAATGCAGGCTGATGAATGTTCCCGAGGGTTTCACCTCCAATGCCCTTCCCCCACAACAAGCCACAGTCACCCCTGTTTTCCCAGGAGATCCTCCAAGAATTGCAGTCAGGTTCCAACCGTATTCCTATGGAGACTTTGCTTTGCCCTGGGACCCAGTGCACGTGAAAGTCTGTGTGTGCCTTTCAAGAATGGGGTCTCTGTTTCCTCCAGTCCTGTAGAGCTCCTGCACTCAAGGCCCACTGACCTTCAATACCAGATGCTCTGGGGGCTCTTTCTCCCTGTGCCAGATCCCCAGGCGTGGGGTTTTGACTTGGGGCTGAGAACTCTCAGACCTGAGTCTCTGTGATACAATTACTTTTCATTCTGTGGGGCTTCCTACCTGGGAGGTATGGGGTTGCTTATATGGCGTAATCACCCCTCCTACCTCTTGATGTGGTCTCCTCTTTGTCTTCTAAAGTAGAATATCTTTTTGAAAGTTTCCAGTCCATTTGGTTGAAAGTTGCTCAGCATTTGGTTGTAATTTTGTTGTTTTTGGGAGAGAAGCTGTGCTCCAGTCCTTCTATTCTGCCATCTTAATCCCTCAAATTCCATATGTATCTTTTTGAATTATAGTTTTGTCCAGATATATGCTCAAGAGTGGGATTGCTAGATCATATGGTAACTCTATTTTTAGTTGTTTACGGAAACTCCATACTGTTTTCCATAGTGGCTGTACCAATTTACATTCCCAACAGCGTGGAAGAGTTCCTTTTTTCTGCATACCCTCTCTCGCATTCGTTATTTGTAGATTTTTTTAAAGGATGTCCATTCTGACCAGTATAAGGTGGTATCTCATTACAGTTTTCATTTACATGGAAGAAATTAAGTTAATCTAAATTTTGTCCACTAGTTTAAAAGCCTGTGGTTAACTCTTAGTTTAAAACAAAGGTTTTCAATTTGACATCACTTCTAAAATGGGGCACAAGTGAACTTGTCTCCAGAAGAGAAATAGACACATTGACGTAGACAACAGATTTGTGGTTGCCAAGAGGGAGGGAGGGAGTGGGATGGACTAAGACTTTGAGGTTGGTAGATGGACACTATTACGTTTAGAATGGATGAGCAATGAGGTCCTATTGTATAGCATGGGGGAACTATATCTAATCTCTTGGGAACAAGATAGAAGATAATATGAGGAAAAGAATGTATATATATGTATGACTGCATCACATTGCAGTACAGCATAAACAGAACACTGTAAATCAATTATACTCTAATAAAAATACAAAGAAAAATAAAAATAGGTTTTCAAACTCTTCCTCAGAGACCTTGGAGATTTTTGGAGGGTCACTGATCACGATAGCACCACCAGTAGGAAGAATGTTAGCCCCTATCAGTCTGCTTTATCCAGTTTTAATTATTAAAATATAAATACTGCAGTTATTGAGCTCTTGATTTTTTTTACAGTTTTATTGATGTATAGTTGACATATAGTTGTATATATGTAAAGTATACAATTTGAGGAGTTCCTGTCATGGCTCAGCAATTAGTGGACCCGACTAGCACCCATGAGGGCACAGGTTTGATCCCTGGCCTCGCTCAGTGGGTAGAGATCTGGCGTTGCCATGAGCTGTGGTGTAGGTCGCAGACACAGCTCGGTTCCCGCGTTGCTCTGGCTGTGGCAGAGGCTGGCTGCTATAGCTCTTATTGGACCTCTAGTCTGGGAACGTACATATGCTGTGGGTGCAGCCCTAAAAATACTAAATAAATAAAGTATACAATTTGATAAATTCTGATATATATGCATATGCACCTTTGGAACTATCACCACAATCAAAATATGTGGTGGGTATGAAAATACCCATCACTCCAAGTTTTTTTTTTTGCCCTTTGTAATTCCATCCCATTCCTAGGCAACAGCTGATCTGCCTTCCATTGTTATAGACTAGTTTGCATGTTATGGGATTTAATTTTTTTATTTTTGGCTACACCCGTAGCATGCAGAATTTCCTGGGCCAGGGATGAAACCTGCGCCACAGCTGGGACCCATGCTGCAGCTATGGCAGTGCTAGATCCTTAGCTCCCTGAGCCATGAAGGAACTTTAATGGGATTTTCTATAAGTGGAATCATAAACTACATATTCTCTTTTGTTTGGCTTCTTCCACTTAGCATAGTTATTTTGCGATTTTTTGCATGTTATTGCATGTATTAACAGTCCATTCATTTTTATTGCTGTTTTGTGTTCCATTGCACAAATATACCTCTGTGTGTCTATCCATTCACCTGTTGATGGAAATTTAGGTTATTTCCAGTTTTTGAACTACTGCAAATAAAACTGCTGTCAACATTCATGTTCAGGTCTTCCTATGGACATATACTTGATATCCATTGTCTTGAAAACTGTGGTTGCATATTTTTCTTTAATTTTGTTTTGGTTGGTACAAGTGGAAGTGTAAATTTGCTTCCTGGCTATACTATCCTGGTTAAAAGTGGAAGTATAGAAGTCTTATCTGAAAACATGTAGAGTTTCTTATGTTGTCTTTTTTTTTTTCCTAATTCCATTGTAGTCAGAGAACATGGACTTTTTAGTATTAAATCCTTGGTATTCATCAAGACTTTCTTTGTTACATACACACGTACACACACACACACACACACACACACACACACACAGAGCTCTTAGTTTTTTTGTTTTGGTTTGGTTTGTTTTTTTTTTTTCCCCCGCTTTTTAGGGCTGCACCTGCAACGGGATATGGAAGTTCCCAGGCTAGGCATTGAATTGGAGCTGCAGCTGCTGGCCTATGCCACAACCACAGCAACATGGGATCTGAACTGCATCTATGACCTACACCACAGCTCATGGTAACACCAGATCCTTAACCCACTGAGTGAGGCCAGGGATCAAACCTGCAACCTCATTGTTCCTAGTCAGATTCGTTTCCTGCTGCATCACAACAGGAACTCCATGCTTTTCATTTTAAATGCAGTTTTGTCCTCTTGAGTAACAGTTGCCAGATATTTTTCTCCTTTTTTGTTTATTTCATTAGTCTTTTTTATTATAAAATAAATGCTAAATATGGTGAAACCATAAACGTCAACTATAAGGAATGATTATAAAATGAACACTCAAGCAACAACCAAGAAGTGGAACATCGGGAGTTCCCGTTGTGGCACAGGGGAAACAAATCCAATGAGTATCCATGAGGATGCGGGTTCGATCCCTGGCCTCGCTTAGTGGGTCAAGGATCCACGTTGCTGTGAGCTGTGTTGTAGGATGCAGATGTGACTCAGATACCGTGTTGCTGTGGCTGTGGCGTAGGCCACCAGCCAGAGCTCCGTTTCGACCCCTAGCCTGGAAACTTCCATATGCTGCCACAGATGTGGCCCTAAAAAGAAAAAAAGAAACAGAACATCACTAGAACTCCAAAAGGCCTCCCTGACACACCATATGTGCCTTTCCCCAAGGGATTACCATTAGCCTGACTTGACGTTACCACCATTTAATTTTCTTTTTAGAATTAGTTTTGCCACTTTCGTGTGTATGCCTGAACGAAGAGAATTGTTTCACCTGTTTTGAACTTTATAAAAATGGAATCATATTGTATATATTATTTTTAATGTATCTTCTTTTAATATTATGTTTGTACTATTCATCCATGGTGTTGTGTGTAGGTCCAGGTCCTTTGTTTTCTTTGATGTCTAGTATTTCTCTGTGAATGTTCCATAATCCATTTGTCTGTTCTATTAGGAATTGGCATTTGGGTTGTTTCTAGTTCTTGGCTATTATGAACTACTGCTATGAATATTCTTTATGTGCATCCTCATATACTTATGTGCAGGTTTCCTAGAATCAGTATCCAAAAAGTAAGATTACTAGGTCCTAGAAGAAAACACACTAGTGATGTAATAGAGCCTGTGGGAGACTTTGATAGAGAATGTGTATTTCAATTTTAGAAGAAAATGACAAAACTCTTTTCCAAAAGTGGTTGTATCAGTTTATACTCCCATCATTAATGTATAAGAGTTCCAACTTTTCCACATCCTAACTAATTTTTTGTTGTCACGTTTTTTATTTTTTGCCAGTATGGTGTAGAGAGCTATTAGTATGGTTTTAATGTTTATTTCCCTGATTACTAATGAAGTTAAACATATTTTCCTTTATTGACCATTTGTATATTTTTTAAAGGTTTATATGTGTCTTTGCTTCATTTTCCTCTTGGATTGTCTGTTGATTTGTTAGATTTATTTATATATTCTGGAGATGACCCATTTGACGGGTACATGTGTTGCAAATGTCTTCCATTCTGTGGCCTCTTCTGTTTTCCTCTAGTTTCTTTCTATGCACTGAAGAACATAATTTCAATATAGAGAGTATAGTTAGAGATGCAGAGATTTATAGTTAGTGCTCTTTTTGTCTTTTGAAATCTTCCTCTAGTCACAAGTTGTAAAGTTATTCTATATTATAGCTGTATAGTTTTCCCTTTCACATTTAGTCTAATATACCTCAAGTTGCTTGAGTATTTTAATGTGGTATGAGTAAAAGACCATTTTGCATTTTTTGTCATGGATACCCAGTTGTCCCAGTATCACTTACTGAAAACTCTATCATCATCCCTCTGCTCATAGTGCTACCTCTCTCATAAATTGAATATCTGTGTGTGAATGAGTCTATTACTGGACTCCTTTTCTATTCTTTTGGTCCAGTTGCCTCTCCTTGTAGCAGCACCCAGTGTCTTTATTATTTTAACTTTAAAATATACTTTGGTATCCAGTTGAAGGCTTCCCATCCTTTGTATGTCCACATGTATTGAATCTGATTATCAAGTTATACACAAACATACACACTACATACTGGCATTTTTTATTGGACTTTCATTAAACATAGAATCAGTGGGGAGAATCAGCATCTCTAATTTTGGATTTTTGAACTCCAAATATGGCATAGCTCTCCATTTGGTTAGGTTTATTTTAACATTTCTTAATAAAGTTTCATAATTTTCCTAGAGGGATTACTATTGGATGTATTTGTAATCTTTGATTTTTTATACATTTATAAATGTATCTTTTTTGACTTTATAACTGTTTCAGGAACAGACAACTAAAATTGATTTTTTTTTGTCTTTTTGCCTTTTTGTAGAGCTGCACCCATGGTATATGGAGGTTCCCAGGCTAGGGGTCTAACAGGAGCTGTAGCCGCCAGCCTTCGCCACAGCCACAGCAACGTGGGATCTGAGCCGCGTCTGCAACCTACACTGCACGGCGATGCTGGCTCCTTAACCCACTGAGCAAGGCCAGGGATCGAACCCACAACCTCATGGTTCTTAGTCGGATTCATTAACCACTGAGCCACGAAGGGAACTCCCTAAAATTGATTTTTAAATATTTACTTTGTATTTGGCAACCTTGTAAAAGGTTAACTTGTTAACTTTGATTAACAGTTTAATCCTTAGATTATTTTGGATTTTTATGCTCATGGTTGTATCATCTGCATATAACATCAGATATTCCTGTTTTTTTCTTGCCTAACTACACACACCACAATGCCCTCAACTGGCAAAGCCCAACATCAAAACGCCTGGCAAAGGAGAGGAGGCTGTGGTGTCTCTAATGCCAAAGCAGGGCAAAGATGGGTTGATTTGGAGCTGAAAGGTAATAAGCTAGTAATTGACACATACTTAGCTTTATGAGTTATAACTATCTTTTTGTTTCTTAAATAAGGACTTGAACACAAATATTCCTCTTAGCCAGTTTCATGGCCCTTCTTAGACGTCGCTATTAACATTTCAGTACCACTGTGTTTTTGAACCTAGTTTTTGCATTTTTGGTTGCTTGCTTGTATATATTTCTTAAACAATCAGGACTTAGGTTTACCAACACATTTTACAGATTTCTGTGTTCTCCAGTGCTTTCCACATGCTACCATTGCCATAATGTTACACTTTCCTTTTACTAAAATGTATCTATGGCCATTTTTCAGTTTTATATTCCCATGTGCTTCATATTTTTAAATTTTTATAACGTTTGCCTGTGAACTTTCTTTATTGGAAATTATGTGCTGTGGTGGTCCTAAGTGTGCCCTAGATGGGAATGGCAACCCTAAAAGCCAATTTTGTGGTTGCCTCCATCAGAGCTTCATGGGGCTCTAGGTTCTAAGGCAATTTTCACATTAGTTTCAAGATGTGGGTATCTCTACATCAAGTTAATTGTGTGGAATGTTAGACCCTGTGTTCCTGTAGGAGAGATTACTTGATTGTTTCCACCCATTGCTGACTGCCAATTCCTTGCCCTCACTGGCAGCCATGGCATTTTCTGGTGACAAAGTCTTTCAGGCTTCTTGTCTCTTACATAGTAGCCCTGCCTTCTGTTCCCGTGTGCTAAAATCCTGGTTCTCTTCAAAACACCCCTCAACTCCTATACCCTGCTTTAGATTTCCTCTTTGGACCACCACCGGAACTTTACCTGTTATTTTTTAATTGACCATGTTTAAAATTAATGTTGTTTATGGTTTAACTAGGTTTTCTATGTGTTTGGAGAGGAAGGATAGCTTTTTAATTGTCTGGTTTGTCCGCCATCCTGCTCAATGTTTGTTTTAGCGCTGCTAATATTCAGGGCGTGATATCTGATGCATTCCCTTATAACTCCTCTGGCAGTTTATCATTTTCAAGGCACTTGTCTGTTTAGTGAACAGTACAATGCCATTGTGAGGTAGATAGGAGAGGCATCAATTGTCCCACTTTATTATGAGAATTTGTCACTCGAAGCAGAAACAAATTTTATTACATATCTGTTATGTACTTAGCCTTAGATGGTGGGAGTGAAAATCAATTTAAGTAGCTTATAGCTCAATTGGAGAGTAAACAAGCATTGAATACCAAATGCAGTAGTTGCTTAGCATGTGACCTCAGTGGATATTTAATAAAGATTTTCAAAGATTAAATGTTAACAGGCAGGGAATTGTTAAAATGAAAAATGTACGGTATTGATAGTAGATGCCATGGGGCAGTGGGGGATTGGGGCTAGGGAGAGGCCCTTTCAGTGTGGAGCAGCTTAACGGAGGGATTCTGTTTGAGATAGGCCTCTAAGAGGTGAGTAGGATTAGTAGGCAGTATATACTTGGACTATTCTGGAATAGAGCATGTGCACACGAATAAAGAAGCAAAAAACTGGAGGACTGATTATGTTAGGTGTGAAACCCAAAGTGTAGGCTTTAATCTTGTAGAAAACAGGAAATAATAGATAAAAATTGAGAGTAACATGACAAAATCTTTGTTAAGATGGCCATTCTTCAGAAAAGTGGCAGTGAGGAGTTCCTTTTGTGGCTCAGTGGTTAACGAATCCGACTAAGAACCATGAGGTTGTGGGTTTGATCCCTGGCCTTGCTCAGTGGGTTAAGGATCCAGCGTTGCTGTGCGCTGTGGTGTAGGTTGCAGACCCGGCTCGGATCCCGCGTTGCTGTGGCTGTGGCAAAGGCCAGCAGCTGCAGCTCCTGTTAGACCCCTAGCCTGGGAACCTCCATATGCTGTGGGTGCGGCTCTACATAAAAAAAGCCAAAAAGACAAAAAAAAAGGAAAGAAAGAAAAGTGGCAGTGAAGGCAGTAGTGAGGAGAGGAAACTGATGGTAGGGGGTGTCGTCTGAGCAGGTGAGAGAAAAGAGGATGTAACCTTGACAGCAGCTCTAAGAATGTGAGAGAGGATAAGAATAGTTGGCCTTACATTCTGAAATGCAAAAGAGGCACTTGTTTAAATATACAGTTTATATATTTTGTTTTTAACATGTTTAGGCAAACCAGCTGTATCTTAGAAACATGGAGCAGAATTCCCAAACCTGTCTGAGAGAGATATAGAAAGCCCACTTTTCTCTCTGGCACTGACACTTGGCAGCAGTCTCCAGTGCTCTGCTGTGGGTGTGCAGATGGAGACCTGGATTTGGAGCTCAGCTTGCATTTTCCTGTGGAAATAATACCACATGCTGGAATTTGGTCCTGGGCTGGCCATCCCACACTGGAGCACTTAGGGTATTTATCACTGTAACATTGCTGCCATTGGTAAAGTATATTTTAGTTCCAAATAAGATTCTTCAGGCAGAGAAGTACCAGAGGTGGCAACCAGCAAGACTTAGGTAGGGTTAGCTCTTAGCGCTTGTGAGTGGGTCACTTTTTAGTCCTATAAAAGAAGCCTCCTCCCTTGGTCAGTTACTGCCCAAGAATACGGTAGCTGCTCCATGAACAGACCTCCCTCACCCTCTGTGTTAGAGACAGGATGCTTTTGATGCATACGTTCAGGCAAGTCCTCAGTCAAGTGGTCTATAATTTTACCAAAGGTATAGATTCACCCCAAGGTTCTGATAATTTGTCAGGCACAAATACCCCACTTCTTTCTGGATTTAAACAAATCCAACCAAGAAAGAATAGTTCTTTGAGTTCCTGCTGTGGTGCAGCAGGTTAAGGATCCAGTGTTGTCTCTGTGGGAGCTCGGGTTCGATCCCTGGACTGGCACAGTGGGTTAAGGATCCGGCATTGCCACAGCTGTGGTGTAGATCACAGCTGTGGTGTAGATCACAGCTGCAGCTTGGATTCGACCCCTGGCCTGGGAACTTCGATATGCCATGGGTGTGGCCAAAAAAAAAAAAGAGTAGTTCTTACTTTCACATGTGTTTACTACTCTTCCTAATAGTATCCAGTCATGCAGTTAGTTATACTGTACACAAGAACGTATATATAAATTTTTTTTCAAATGGCTGCTCTGATTTACATTATAAAATATACATATGTACACATTTTAAAATAGATGATAGTGTTGTTCATCATCAACTCCTGGGCTGTCCATCTGGAGTCAGTTCATACCTGTAAGACATTTGGATTGGACTTGTGTTAATATTCAGAGTGTGTTGTGGTGGCATCAGGCAAGTGGCCTGGTCTGTCCTACCTGGGCCTCTGTGGGACCAGCAGAACCCATCTCTTTGTAAGTTGGTCAGCGAGGGTTAAAACCAGAGCTTACAGAGGTCCTTTAGGGAAGTGAAATCTGCAGGCAGTAAAGCCTTACATAAAGATGATAACTGTTGGAGGCTCAGTGGTTAACAAATCCGACTAGGAACCATGAGGTTGCGGGTTTGATCCCTGGCCTTGCTCAGTGGGTTAAGGATCCGGCGTTGCCATGAGCTGTGGTGTAGGTTGCAGACATGGCTCGGATCCTGCGTTGCTGTGGCTGTGGCGAAGGCCAGCAGCTATAGCTCCTGCTAGACCCCTAGCCTGGGAACCTCCATATGCCGCGGGTGCAGCCCTAAATAAGGCAAAAAGACAAAAAAAAAAAGAACTATCTCCGTCCTTGATAAACAAAGGGGCTAAAATGTACTGAAAAGGGAAGAACTTGAATGTGGGTAACTGCAACAATGTCTTAAATAGCAAATTAATGTGATGAAATGACAAGGCTCACTTACCATTGTGAGAAGCCCTTAATCAGATCTTCTTTTGATAAATCAATCAGTACCTAAACAAACACACATCATCAGTTCCCTTCCCCACAGCTGCATTAAGTGGAAACAAACTGGGATAACTGAAATTGATCATAAAAAGAGCCTCCTTGGGTTTTGAGCAGGAGCTCCTTTTCCTTTGGCTTTCAATATGAAACCTTCTCAGAAGGAAAGTACTGATACTGACCTCAGTGTCCTGGAAAAAAGGTGAATTATTCTTTGCAGTTGTACCTCAGGAATTTAAGAATGTTTTAGAGAGTAAAACATGCCTTTACTCACTAACTGATCCAGAATTTTAAGCAAGACATCATAGTTTCCTCAACTGTAAAAATTAGGATATCATCACCTACATCATAGAAGTGGGCTTTAAAAATGAGTATAAGGTGTATATTTTTGTCTCTTCTCTGCGAGTTATATTTTTTCTACTTCTACTTTAAGTAAAATCCCATTCACTACAGAAATCCTGATGTGAGGCCCAACTGTCACACAATGCTGTATTTATCAGAATAATACTTAATACCATAGTACAGGTTCAAGTACTTGTGCAATGCTGAACTTGGATATTTTTGAGATTGTTAAAATAGGGTTTACCATATTAATATATTTACTTCAGTTTCAAGAATATTTTGAAGACACAAAACAAAACCACCCAATGAGGCTGTACCTTCCTTGAAGTCAGTTCTGGTAACAGCCAGAATTTCTGCAAGGGTGTGTTCCACCAGTGAACTCCAGTTGGCCACCAGGAGGAAAAGAGTACCAAGAGTCCCTCTTGTACTTACTTTTCCTAGCTCCTTCCTTCTGTGTGAGCCAAGTGGCCTGCTGTTTTTCACTGCAACGTCTAGGGACCTCTTCTTTACTTCATCCATGGGAACAAAAAATTCAAATCTTCAAGAAGCAAAAAAGTCAGGAAGTGAGATTTATATATTTTAGTCATGTTTATTGAAAATCTCAAGTGTTTCCATTTTCCTACCTTTAAAACTGAAGATATAGACTATTGAGAGGAGCATCTAGAACAGAACTGGCTTATAGCAGATACCCAATGCATCATTACTATAGATAATCACTATCCTATGTTATTCACAAACCCTGCAAGTGGCAAGAGGCTGTTTGCCTCTCTGAGAAGTTCCTTGGACTATTGTGCTTTGAGGTTTGCTTCTTTCTCTGATTCTACCCTGGTTGCCACTCTTTCAGCTGCTGCCTCTCTCTGAACAGTGCCTGCTCATTGGACCATCTCAACCCCTTTCTAGGTTGTTTTTTCAGACCAGCTAAGGGATAGGATGCTGAATAATCAGGTTTTTTGGAATTGCATGGAAAATAGTAGCCTCTTCCTATTTCTGCTTGTAGAGTAAGGTAGAGGAATCTTAGAATACAAGCTGTGTTTTGTACACACAAGAGGTCTCTGAACCTCTTACTACTATTTTTTTTCCCCTCAATCTTCTAATTCTTGAAATATTAAATTCTGCAGTGCTTTACAGTTTTCAAAAGTTTGATCCACATGATTTCATGTAAACCCATATCGTTTCATTTTTTAAACTGAAGTATATTTGTTTCATAATGATGCCATTTGTATATATTGTTTTTTTATATATCATGAAATGATCAATCTAGTTAACATCTATACTATACATAGTTCAAAAAATTTTTTTCTTGTGATGAAAACTTTCAAGATCTACTCTCCTTGCTACTTTCAAATATGTAATACAGTGTTATTAACTATAGTCACCATGCTGTATATTACATCCCCACAAATTACTCATTTTATAATTGGAAATTTGTACCTTTTGACCTCTGTCACCTATTTTAACATTCCCCACACCAACACCTCTGGCAACCACCAATCTGTTCTCTATATCCAAGAGCTTGGGAGTTTTTTTCCTTTGGTTTTCAGTATTTTTAGATTCCACATATAAGTGAAATCATAAGTATCTTTTTCTGATTTGTTTCGCCTAACATAATGCTCTCAAGGTCTACCCATGTTGCAAATGGCAAGATTTTATTCTTTTTCATGGCTGAATAATATTGCATGATATATATACATTTTTTTAATCCACTCATCTATCAAAGAATATTTAGGTTGTTTCCATGTCTTACCTATTGTAAATAATGGCATGGTGGACATGTGGGTGCCTATATCTTTCTGAATTAGTGTTGTTTCATTTTGATAAATACAGAAGTGAAATTGTTGGATTATATGGTAGTTCTATTTTTGTTTTTTTGGGGTTTGAGGAACCTCCATACTGTTTCCATAGCAGCTGCCCCAATTTATATTCCCAACAAGAGTGCATAAGGGTTCTGTTTTCTTCACATTCTCACCAACACTAGTTATTTCTTGTCTTTTTGATAATAGCCATTCTGTCAGGTCTGAGGTAGTATCTCACTGTGGTTTTGCATTTCTCTGATGATTAATGATGTTGAACATCTTTTCATGTACCTGCTGACCATCTGTATGTCTTCTTTGGAAAAAAATATCTAGTCAGAGGCTCTGCCTATTTTAAATCAGTTTTTTTTTTTTTTTTTTTGCTATTGAGATTGATTTTTTTGCTCTTGAATTGTATGAGTTCTTTATAGATCTTGGATATTAATAATTTATCAGATATACGATCTGCAAGTATTTTTTTCCCATTCAGTTAGGGTGCCTTTTCATTTTGTGGATGGCTTCCCTTTGCAGTGCAGAAGCTAACTTTTAGTGTTATTTTGTCTCACTTATTTTGCTTTTGTTGCCTTTGCTTTTGGTGTTAAATCCAAAAAATCATCACCAAGACTGATGTCAAGAGCATTACCCACCTATATTTATTTCTAAGTGTTTCATAGTTTCAGCTTTTACATTCATGTATTTAGTCCATTCTTTTGCATGTGGCTGTCCATTTCCCCAATACCACTTAGTGAAGAGACTGTCTTTTTCCCCATTATATAGTCTTGTTTCCTTTGTCACAAGTTAGTCATCTGTGTGTGATCTGTTCTCTATTCTGTCTCACTGATCTGTGTGACTTTATGCCACTGCCTTACTGTTTTGATTATTATAACTTTGTAATATAGTTTGAAATCAGGGAGTGTGATGCCCCCAGCTTTGTTCATCTTTAAGATTGCTTTGACTCTTTTGTGGTTCCGTATAAATTTTAAGATTGTTCTATTTCTGTGGAAAATGCCATTGGAATTTTTAGATTGCATTGACTCTGTAGACTGTTTTGCACAATATGGGCATTTTAACATTATTAACTCTTCCCAGTCATGACTACAATGTATCTTTCCATTTGTTTATGTTGTCTTTGATTTCCTTCATCAGTGTCTTATAAGTTTCAGAGTACAGGTCTCTTATATCCTTAGTTTTCATCGTAGATATTTTATTCTTTTGATGCAGTTGAAAATGAGTTTTCTTAATTTCTCTGATTGTTGTTAGTTTATAGAAATACAATGGATTTCTGTACATCGCTTTTCTATCATGCAATTTTACTGAATTCATTAGTTTTGATAGGCTTTTGGTGGCATCTTTAGGATTTTCTTTATAAAGCATCATGTCATCTTTAAACAGTGACAGTTTAACTTCTTACTTTGGATTTCTTTTTCTTTTTGTGTGATTGCTGTGGCTAGGACTTTCAATACTATGTGGAATAAAACTGGCAAGAGTGTACATCCTTGTCTTAGATAATGCTGGTCTCGTAAAATGAGTTTGCAAGCGATTCTTCTATATTTTGGAAGAGTTTAGGGACGGTTGGTATTTTTTTTTTTTTACTTTTAAAAAATTTTTTTATTTTTCAATTATAGCTGGTTTACAGATTTCTGTCAGATTTTACAACTGTACTGTGTGATGACCTGGTTACATGTACATATATGGACTTGTCACATGTGATTAGACATAGTTCCCTGTGCTGTACAGCTGGATCTCCTTGCTTTTCCATCACCGAAGCACTAATTAACCCCATTCCTTCCCACCCCCTCGGAAACCACAAGTCTGTTCCCCAAGTTCATGATTTTCTTTTCTGTTGAGAGATTCATTTGTGCAGTGTTTTAGACTCCAGTTATAAGAGATTTCATATAGCACCTGTCTTTCTCCTTCTGACTTGCTTCAGTCAGTATGAGGGTCTCTAATTCCATCCATGTTGCTGCAAATGACATTAGTTTATCCTTTTTTATGGCTGAATAGTATTCCGTCGTGTATATATACCACATCTTCCTAATCCAGTCATCTGTAAATGGACATTTGGGTTGTTTCCATGTCTTGGCTATTGTGAATAGTGCTGCAATGAACATGCATGTGCAAGTGTTTTTTCAAGGAAATTTTTGTCTGGATACATGCCCAAGAGAGGGATTGCTGGGTCATATGGTAGTTCTATGTATAGTTTTCTAAGGTACCACCTTAACTGTTTTCCATAGTGGTTGTACCAGCTTACATTCCCACCAACAGTGCAGGAGAGTTCCCTCTTCTCCACACTCCCTCCAGCAATTGTTGTTTGTGGACTTGTTAATGATGGCCATTCTGACTGGTGTGAGGTGGTGCTTCATGGTAGTTTTGATTTGCATTTCTCTAATCGTCAATGATGTTGAGCATTTTTTCATGTGCTTGTTGGCCATCTGTATATCTTCTTTGGAGAAATGTCTATTCAGGTCCTTTGCCCATTTTTCAGTGGGGTTGTTGGCTTTTTGGCAGTTGAGCTGCATCAGTTGTTTGTATATTTTATAGATTAAGCCCTTGTCAGTTGCATCATTTGAAACAATTTTCTCCCATTTTGTAAGTTGTCTTCTAGTTTTCTTTTTGGTTTCCCTTGCTGTGCAAAAGTTTGTCAGCTTGATTAGGTCCCATTGGTTTAAATTTGCTCTGATTTCTGTTGCTTTGGGAGACTGACCTGAGAAAACATTTGTAAGGTTGATGTTAGAGAATGTCTTGCCAATGTTTTCTTCCAGGAATTTAATGGTGTCTTGTCTTACATTTAAGTCTTTAAACCATTTAATGTTTATTTTTGTGCATGGTGTGAGAGTGTGTTCAATTTCATTGATTTGCATGCAGCTGTCCAAGTTTCCCAGCAATGCTTCCTGAAAAGACTGTCCTTTTCCCCATTGTAAGTTCTTGCCTCCTTTGTCAAAGATCAATTGGCCATAGGTGTCTGGGTTTATTTCTGGGGTCTCTATTCTGTTCCATTGGTC
>PVHT021183692.1:19916-38298 GCA_004024745.2 Catagonus wagneri | reverse complement strand
TGTAGGGAGTGTTTTGATGACATACTCAATTTCATTTCTAGTGATTGGTCTGCTCACTTGATTTATTTCTTCTTGATTCAGTTTTGGGAGGGTGTCGGTCTCTAAAAATTTGTTCATTTCTTCTAGATTATCAAATTTGTTGGCATACAATTGTCCATAGTATTCTCTCATGTTTTTTTGTATTTCTGTAATATCTGTTGTGATTTCTCCTTTTTCATTTCTTATTTGGGTTTTTCTCTCCTCTTGGTGAGTGTAGCCAGAGGTTTGTCAATCTTGTTTACCTTTTCAAAGAACCAGCTCTTGGATTTATTTTTTCTAATGTTTTTTATTTTATTGATTTCCTCTCTGATCTTAATGATTTCCTTCCTTTTGCTGACTTTAAGGTGTTTTTGTTCTTCTTTTTATAATTCAATTAGGTGATGGGTGGTTGTCGATTTGAGATTTTTCTTCTTTTCTGAGGAAGGCCTGTAATGCTATGAACTTCGCTCTGAGCACTGCTTTTGCGGCATCCCATAGATTTGGGGTTGTTGTGTCTTCATTCTCATTTGTCTCAAGGTATTTCTTTCTTTCTTGATTTCCTCATTGACCCATTTGTTTTTTAGTAGCATGTTGTTTAGTCTCCATGTAGTATGTTTTTTCTCATTTCCTTTCCTGTGGTTGATTTCTAGTTTCATGCCTTTGTGGTCAGGGAAGATACTTGAGATAATTTCTGTACTCTTAAATTTGTTGAGATTAGCTCTGTGCCCCAGTATGTGATCTATCCTTGAGAATGTTCCATGTGCACTTGAGAAGAATGTATATTCTGATTTTTTTGGATGTAATGCCCTGAAAATGTCAGTTAGGTCTAATTTTTCTATTGTGTCATTTAGGATCTCTGTTGCCTTACTGATTTTCTGCCTAGAGGATCTGTCCATTGATGAGAGCGGTATGTTAAAGTCTCCTACAATTATTGTATTGCCATCTATTTCTCCTTTTATGTCTGATAGTACTTGTTGTAGGTACTTGGGTGCTCCTATGTGGGGGGCATATATATATTGACAATTGTAATATCCATTTCTTGAATGGATCCTTTAACCATTAAGTAATGTCCTCCTTTGTCTTTCTTTATGGCTTTCACCTTAAAGTCTATTTTGTCTGATATGAGTATTGCCACTTCTGCTTTCCTTTCTTGTCCGTTGGCATGAAATGTCTTTCCCCATCCCCTCACTTTAAATCTGTGTCCTTTGCTCTAAGGTGAGTCTCTTGTAGGCAGCAGATTGTAGGTTTTTGCTTATTTATCCATTCTGCCACTCTGTGTCTTTTGATTGGAGCATTCAGACCATTGACATTTAAGGTGATTATTGATAGATATGTATTTATTGCCATTTTAGATCTTGTTTCCAGTTGATTCTATGTTTCTCTTTGTTTGTTTTGGATGGATGGGTTCCAATTATTTTATACTTAAGTTCTTTTCTTTTCAGTATTTGTGGATTAGTGGTCCCATTTTGGTTTATGGTTGCCCTGTTTTTTAAGTATGTTAACACCTTCTTATATCTGCTTGCTGTGGCCTGATAACCACATAGGCTTAAACACATCATTAAGAAAAGAAAATTTAAAAAAGAATAAAGAAAAAAGTTTTTTTTTTAAAGTTAAAAAGAAAAAAATAGTCTATGTTTTCCTACTTTCCCTCCCCACAATGTATGAGGTCGTTGTCTCTTTTTTTTTGTAATTTAACTAATTTATTTATTTTAGCATCTTCATGTTTAGATCTGTATGTTGGTTTATTTGAATGACTGCTTTCTAATTGTGATTTCCTCCATTCTAATTCCTACTTTTTACTTTTCTTTCTTTTATAGGAAACTTTTCAGCATTTCTTTTAGAAAGGGTTTAGTATTGCTTTACTCTTTTAGCTTTTGTTTGTTGGGGAAATTCTTTATGTCCCCATTTTAAATAATATTCTTGCTGGGTAGAGTATTCTAGGTTGCAGGCCTTTTCTTTTCAGCACTTTAAATATATCTTGCCATTCCCTTCTAGCCTGTAATGTTTCTGTAGAGAAGTCAGCTGACAGCCTTATGGGGGATCCCTTATAATTAACACTTTGCTTTTTTCTTTATGCCTTTAGGATCCTCTCTTTAATTCTTACCTTTTTAATATAATATGCCTTGGTGTGGGTCTGTTTGGGTTCACCTTGTTTGGGACCCTCTGTGCATCCTGTATCTTGATGTCAGATTCCTTCAGATTTGGAAAGTTTTCAGACATAATTTCTTCCAATATGTTTTCAATGCCCTTTTTCTACTCCTTCTGGAATTCCTATTATGCGTGAATTGGGCCGTTTTATATTATCCCATAGATCTTTTATATTGCTTTCATGTTTTTTCATTTGATTTTCTGTCTGCTGTCCTGATTGCGTGATTGCCATTATTCTATCTTCTACATCACTAATTTGTTCCTCTGCATTATTCAGACTGCTCTATTGCCTTTAGCTCAGTTTGCATCTCTGCAAATGAGTTCTCTAGCTTTTCTTGGCTCCTCCTTATGTTTTCTAGTTCCTTTCTAAGGAAATCTGCATTGCTGTTTGCATCTTCTCTTAATTCCTGGATCTTCAGCCTTAATTCTTCAAGTATTTTCATTATCTCCCTTCTGAACTCCATTTCTGTCAGACTGCAGAGGTCTGTTTCATTGTTGGCTGCTTTAAATGACTCGTCCTGTTCTTTTAACTGGGAATGGTTTTTGAGCTCCTGCATCTTGTTTGTGGTTTTCTTTTTCTGTGAGTTTGGGGAAGCCACACTGTAGTCTTGTAAGGCTACTTCTAGGGAGGAGCACCCCTTTCTATTTTTTTGATGGGGTTACTATTTATTTTTGGTGTGGGAGTTTGAATATTTGGTGTCTCTTTCTTTGGAGTGAGAAGGCTATTATCTGCTCTGAGTGTTCTCTGGGAGAATGAAGAAATGGCTAAGGTGCCATTCTCTGTGCTCTCAACTGCAGGAAGGTGACGCTGTCTACTTCTAGATGCCCGGCCCTGGGAAGTGGTCATGAGCTCTAGGCAGATCTACCAGGTGTCCAGAGCAATTGGCAGTAGAAGCAGCAGGAAGTATGATTTCCCTGGGGAGTGAGAGCCATGAAAGCTATGTTTGATTGCAAAATCCTCTTTGAGGTGACTGGAACCAAAGAGGGTACCTGTCAGAGGCTGGTTCAGCAGGCTGGTGTTGGCTCCGCCCCTCCACTGATGCTTGTTCGTGGGTTAGCGTGGGTTCCTGGCTCCATCAGCTGGCGCTGGCTTTGTCGGCTGGTGCTGGCTCTGCCCCTCTGCCAATGCTAGCTCCTTGTGGTCACGTAGGGCTCTGCCCACCAGAGATACTAACTCTGTGGGCTGGCACAGGTTCCTGGCTCCATGACCTGGCACAGTGCTCCGCCTGACCGTCAGTGCTGACTCCATGGGCTTGAAGGCATGGGCTCCGCTACCGCCGCAGCTGCCTCCACTGTCTCCACCCCACTGCTGCTGCTGTCTCTGTGGCATGGGCTCCGCCGCCCCACCCTCCGTGCTAGTTCAAGGTGCTTCCTATGACAGTCAGCCCCTCCTCCTCCCTGACAATGGAGACTTGCCTCACCTGCAGGACCAGACTTCCCCGGTTCCCTCTGTCCTGGCTTTACACTCCACAGTCCATAGAGTTTCACCCGCCCTCCCTCCCATGCACTGTTCCCTAACCTATCTCCGCAACCGCCACTGACCTCAGCCCTCTCTCAGGGACTAACCTCAGGAGCCTATGTCTCAGCTCCCAGGCACAGCCCAGGGCCTCAGACTGTGGTGTCTGTGCCAGTATTCAGGTTGTCTGTGTGAGTCTCTAACTCCAATTTTCCAATCTCAATCCCGCTGCTGCGTTTTTCTCAGGCTTTGAGGTCCCTCTAGCTCCGTTGATCGTTGATTAGGTGGCTTCCCAGGGTGTGGGTTCCTTTTTCTTTTTCACAGCTCCCTCCCTGGGGTGCTGGATGCTGTCTTGATTCCTTTTCTCTCTCTTTTTTTTTTTTTTTTCCTGTTGCTCTACCCAGTTATTTCAAGAGTTTCTTGCAGTTTTTGGAGGTTTAAGTCAATCAGCATTCAGATGATGTTTTGTCCAAGTTGTTTTATATTTAGATGTGTTTTTTGATGTATTTGTGGGAGAGGGTGAGCGTGACCTCTTACTCCTTCACCATCTTGCCGCTCTGGTATTATTTTTTTAATGTTTGGTAGAATTCACTAATGAAGCTATCTAGTCCTGAACCTTTGTTGGGAAATTTTTTGATTACTGATTCAAACTTCTTACCAGTAATCAGTTCAGATTTTGTTTATTATTCAGTCTTGGCAGGTTGTATCTTTCTAGAATTAATCCTTTTCTTCTAGGTTATATAATTTGTTGGTGAATAACAAATAGGCATTGTAGTTTCTTAGGATCCTTTGAATTTCTGAGGTATCAATTTTAACAACTGCTCTTTCCTGATTTTGTGTCCTTTTTTCTTGATGAATCTAACTAAAGGTTTATGAATTTTATCTTTTCAAAGATCCAGCTCTAAGATTCATTTATTTAAAACAAAAAAATCTCTTATTTCCACTCTGAACTTTATTTTCTTCCTTCTGCTAACTTTGGATTTTATTATTGATATGTCCTTATTGCTATTTCACTAATTTTTTCCTGGCTCTTTTGTAGTTCTTCTCTGTTCCTTTTTTCTTCTCTTGCTCTCTTGTGCTTTGATGACTTTCTTAATGGTATGCTTAGATTCCTTTATCATTTATGTGCCTGCTGTAAGTTTTGCCTTATGGTTACCATTAGGCTTACATATTACAACTTTTAACAGTCTACACTTTTATCCTTTCCCCATCACCGCATTTTATATCATTTTATCTTGTGTATCCCTTAATTATTATAGTTATAGCTAATTTTTATTACTGTTGGTTTTTAACTTTCATGTTAGCGTTATAAATGATTAGTTACCAGTGAGATTTATACTTTTATATGTTTTCTTGTTACTGACTAGCATCTTTTTTTTTTTTTTTTTCAGCTTAAAGAAATCTCTTGTAAGTTGGGTTTAGTGGTGATGAACTCCTTTAGCTTTTGCTTGTCTGGAAAACTCTCTTTCACTTTGAATGCTAACTTTCCCTGGTAGAGTATTTGGTTGGAAGCCTCTTCCTTTCATCACTTTGAATATACTGTGCCACTCCATTTTGGCCTGCAAAATTTCTGCTGATAGAAACTTTCTGTCTGGGGGCACGGATGCTCCTTATAAAAGTAACTAGTTATTTTGCTACTTTTAAGATTCTCTCATTAACTTTGGATATTTTAATTACAATGTATTTAGCATGGGTCATGTACTCAACAAGAGACCTCTGCATTCCTACTTCCAGGTTTACACTTAGGATGGAGGTTGCCAACTACGCTGCAGATAATGCAGGCATTTCTTGCTGTGACAGTTCTGAAAGATAATCACTAACAGGTTTGTCACAAAAGTCAGCCTTCTGTGTTTCTGTATAGCAATTCTGACATTGTTTTATAATTGTGTCAGAGTGCTCTATGATAGCAACATCATCATGTTGGTTGTAGAATATAGGATGGTGCCTGGTATAAGGTGTTTAGTGAATATTGAATGAAATCAGTTCTCTCTCCTCATAGTTTTTCTTGATATTGATGAACTAAAAATGTAGCTTCTGAAGGAAAATATTAGTCCTTAGACATGACCCAAAAAGGACTCAGTGAAATTCTTTTAAAAATGAGTAGTTATTGAGTATATCTTCCTAGACTAGCTAGCAACGTCTTCTCTTAGGATCCCAAAGTGAAAGAAAGCAATGATGAGATTTGGACTTCTGTATCTTGTGGTCAGCTTGAAATCAAGAATATTTAGGGTAAGACTTGCCACTATAGAAGTGTCAAAAGCAGTGATCAGAATCTACTAGTCTTGTCCCCAAGGACAGGGGACAAACTAGGAGAGGGCATCTGTTTTACCTGCCACCAATGCTTTGTTGCAGGAGGGAAGACAGGCCAAAGAACTTGGAGATTTGGAGGGAATTTTAGGTCTTTAGGTTCAAGGTATCTATTTTTGATTGAAAGAAAACATTAGACCAGATTCAAATCCTTTTATTGCCAAAGAGGCTTCATTTAAAAAGAAATAATATGAAACATTTCATAATCAGGAACACTTTAGCCCCTATTGGCAAGAAAAGGGGGTAGCTGTTTTGCTAAACTTCCCCTGGGAGTCCTCTTCCTCCCACTAAAGTATAGAAGCTTAAGACATGGACTACGTCATCCTGTTCAACCCTGACCCCTCCCAGCCACACGAGGTGCTCCCCAAATACTCGAATGGCTGAGGCACTCCAGTTGGGCCACTTACGTCTCATCAAATAGGGGCTCCAGGGTCTTCCGCTTCACTGAGGTCTTCTTACGACTTGCCCACCTCCTTTCTGGCAACAAGTAGACACGGACGTAGGGATCAGCTCCACTGCTGGTACAGGGTGTCAGGTTTCTGATTTGGTTTCAAAGACATTAAAGAAAAAAGGCCCCTGGTTTTGAAATACTGAAAATGTTAATTTGGAGAAAGCTGTACTAGCCATACAGCTTTAGATGGCCTTGAGGATAAAAATGCCCCGTAGTCTAGATAACCAAAAAAACAAAAGTCTGCAGATTTTGGAGGACAAAACATTGGACTCATGGTTTTAAAAAACATATTTTGGTCCATAAGAGTAGAGCCAAGTACCTTCCATCTAGAGGAAGTTGATGATTCTTACTTGTGAAAATGTCCTGGCTCCAAGCCATCCCAGACAGTTTTGTAGTGGTCCTGTCTGAGCAAAGCCCTTGGCTCTGGGGCCCATCAGCACCACCAAGGATCTTATTAGAGCATGTGCAGCATGCAGGCCTTCAAACCTCATTCCTTGCAAATGTCTACCTTGTCAGCTTTGGGGCTGCCTGCCCCTGCCATTGCTCCAAGTGCCCCCCACTCTTATTTCTGGTCACCTGATGCTCCCAAAGGACCTTCCCTGACTCTAGCATCCCTTTACCTGCAGCCATTGATTAGCACGCTGAGACAGCGCCGCAGACACACATAGCGCACTGTGAGCTGAATCTCGCCCAGCCCCCGATGCCTGAGATCCCCGCCTCTGTAAAGAAAGGACTTGTCATTTCTCTTGCCATTACAAGTGCTGGACACCCCCTACCCCCACCCCCATGACAGAAGCACGTCAGTTAATAATTTTCAGCAAGGTTCCTTTTAGTTAGAAGTCAGTTTTATCCAATATTCATGTATAATTACCCTACTTCACAGTAGGAAGAGCATGAATCCTGGAGTGGTATCTGCCTTTATACTGTGATTTCTTGTGGAACCTTGGGCGAGTTATTTGACCTTTATGATGATAAGCGCTGTCTTGTGGGGTTATTGTGAAGATCGAATGAAATAATGTGCTAAGCCCAGTAAACTCTTAATAAATGGCAGCCATCGATTATATAATTCCAAATTCTGAGCTTTCCATATGATCCCAGTATATCTCCTTAGAAGTCAGGAATGTTTCTGCTATAAGGACCTTGACAACCGAAATCCAGCACCTGTTTTACAGTTAGTATGTAGCTAGAGCTACAATGGACTCTTTGGTGCGTGCATACTTGCTTTCTCCTCCCACCCACCCCCCATCTTGTGTTCTTTCTATCCAACCATGCTGCCTTTCGAAGCCATTTTGTGAAAAACTGTAACTTTCAAAGAAAAGTAAGTTCATATCTACTTTTCCATCCAGGGAGGTATTTTTCATGCAGGTGATTGTAGAAAAGACTAAGCAGAGAGGTGCATACTCAATGTTGAGGCTGATATCTGTCAGGTCAAAGCAGGAAGAGGCCAGGGAGTTGAGCGAGGACATGCTGGGAGCCAGCCTCTGGGGCGGCCATGCGAATGGGGAGGCAGGGCATTTCATGGGTCTGGGTGACTTGATGGGCCCTGGAGAGTGGGGGCCTGGGACAGTCAGGAAGATGGTGGCCAAACTCTTCTTCTCCCCCATGGGTGCACAGAACCCTCTGGCACTGTCCTTGCCTTTGGGCTCTGGGCCCATCTCTTGAGGCGTGGGCTTGGTGGCACTGGTGGTCACTGTGGTGCTCTTGGAGGCTTGCTTGGTATCAGAAGCAGGGTCTGAGGGGCACAGCAAATCTTCAGGGCCTTCCTGGGGTTGGGCTTTGGGGCCCTGGTTGGTGGCCACCTTCTTAACGAACAGAGGGCCTTTCTTTAGGGCTTCAGGTCCTGTGTATGGGCTTCCCAGCTCTCGTTCTTCCATGCGCAGAAACTGCAGGAAGATGACAGGGTTGTTTATGGGCTAAGCCCACCACTTCCACTTTCTATCCCTCTGCTCTCATCTTAATCTCTGAGAAGTGGTTCCTCTCTTTTCTGGAAAGAACAGTTTTCTCAAAACTCAGTTCCTTCCTGACTATCCAGTCCAGTAGACTTTTAGTCCTAGGCCGTATCTGCCTTGGCTCCCTCTAGTCAGACCTTCTGTCCTTTCCCTTCCTCTTGCCTCACTCATCTTCATGAAGATTGAGTACTGACCCCCTTCTCTACACTGCTTCTGGCTCCTGGAGACCTGGCCCATTCTCACAGCACGCACTTCCCCTCTGTGCAGAGGACTCCATCTACACCTCCAGTCTTGCCTTTGCCTTAACCGTCACATATATCACCAGCTGCCTTCCGGATGTGGCATTTCAAGCTGTCACCTTATTCACCATTGCTTTCCCTAAAGTGTGTTTCCTACGCACACGCACCCCTGTGCTCCTAGCACCAAAGTTTCAAACGTCAGCTGTTGTACTTCTCCTTCCCCCTTTTCCCCTCAGTCACTAAGACTCGTACTAGCAACTTTCATTTCCAGTAAAATGGTGATCAGAATATTTGGAAAAACCTCTTGTTAGGAATGTCAGTATTTTAAATGCACAGCCAAATTCACAAGAAAGACAAATCCCTAGGTTTAAAAAGAGAGAGAAAACTGAAAAATAAAGGTTAATTCTCCCAGGGTCATTTGTCAACCTTGGAATGAATCCATGCGGTTAGGAGGAGAGTCCTTGGGTCAATGTAGGACCCATGAAGGCAGGATATCTTTAGTGAAAAAGTAGTCTATGATAAGTAAACATTTCACTCACCAGCAAAGACTGATGCCAAGAAATATATCTGTCTCATCCTATACTCTGGTTGGGGGGAAATAGAGTCTTTCCTGACTGCGACTATGGAAACTCATAGGCCTGTCTCCTAAAGATTTTGGGTACATAATACTACCTGTGGGGTCTTGAAACCCAAAGTTTAAAAATTAACATAAAAATGTACCCAGGGCAAGTTCTCTTGCGGCGCCACAGATTTACGATCTGGCGGCACTGCAGCAGCTTGGGTCACTGCTGTGGCCCAGGTTCAGTTCCTGGCCCAGAACTTCCATATGTTGCTGGCATGGCCAAAAAAAAAAAAAAAAAAAGTACTCAGGTTTGTAATATCCCTGAGGTGCTTGGTTGCAGCTAAAGCAGAACTTCCTTAGAAGTGAACACCTTCAACCCAGGTGACAAAGGTAACATTGAACATATGTCTGCAACCCAAGTTATCAAATGTAGAAATGAGTCACCTTGAAAAAGCATCAAGACACAGCAGATATCAAAATTTAACTCTCAAGATCTTCAGATAATAGAATTGACATACATTAAGTATTTTCAAATGATTAAAGATGACATGGAAGCATAAGATAATAAAATACATCCCAAAAAAAGACACTGTAGCTTTGGAAAAGATGAAATGAAAAAAAAAAATTGCCTTTGAAATTAACACTGTGAATTGGCTATGCCTAATTTGCTGTTTAACCTAAGAAAAGAATTAGTAATCTCTAAGACAAGTCTGAGGAAATCAGAATGTGGCACCAAGAAATAAAGAGATGGAAAATATGAAGGTGAGGTCAGGCCATGGAGATGAAGAAGTCCAGCATAACAGGAGCTGTAGAAGGAGGGATTAAAAGATTGGGAGAGGCAATATTTGAAAAGAAAGTGGCTGACAATGTTCTGAAATTGATTTGAAAAACAGGAATCCATCTCCTAGCTTCTTCCCAACACCGTGCAGATAACTCAGTTCTAGCACAGTCCACCCCCCGTCTACCCTGAGAGAAAAGGGAAGAGATTTACCCGAAGCACCAGCCTCATGGAGATGAGGCTGTCTAGGCCGGAGTGGTCCAGCTGAAAGCGCTGCTCAAGGGTAAGGTCTGCGTAGGGCAGAAGCTGGCACAGGGGGAACTCCAGCATTCCTAGGGCACACTCCTGGTCATCATCGAGCACCTGGGCAGTGGGCCAGTCACAAAACAAGAGGATAACCAAGTCCCACCCTCACCAGCACCGCACTCTGGGCTTCATTCAAGTCTGAGTTCACCTCAGTAAGCATGTACTGTGCTTCTATTGGCCTATCATCCTGTTCTGTAAACTGGAAATCGGACCAGGCCTGGTCCTTCCCTTCAGTCAGGGCAACTATGATCTGTCTGAGGCAAGTCTGTCAAATGTCTGGGGCTATCAGGGCTTTGGGGACTGAATGGCTGTGTTGCTCCGTGACAGGACCTCCAGACAGGCCTAAGGGCCCCCAGAGATCCCAGTTCTACCACTTGTTGGTGATGAGATCTTGGACTCATTGTTTGAGCCTCTATTTGCTTAGGCGTGAAGAAGATATCCTTCCTTCCACAAATATTTTTTAAAAAGAAGTCCAGCATCATTAATGTTCTGGGTAGATTCCAGCCCAGGCCACAGTGGGTGCTGCTCTAACAACCGGAGAGTCTTTTTGGCAGGGAGCGCCAAGGGACTTTAGGGCTTGTCTCTCCTTCCACAGCCTCTCCCGGTGACCTTGGGCACCAGCCTCGAAGATGTGGGCCCTCGGTATCCGCTCCTCCCCCTAGGGGACTGACTTTACTGCCAGGGAACCTGCTAGGGCTCCCTACCAACCCTGGCTGAGACACCTCTTAGCTCTGTTCCAGGAACCAATTTCAAGCAAACCTTCAGATGCAGCTGTTCAGCCACCACATTGTACACAAAGAAGGAGAACACCTGGCTCCACACAGGGTCCTTGCTGCGGGGACAGGTCTGGGGAGAGGAAAGGGAGAGATCACTGAAGATCAAGTTTGGCAGAGTAGGAAACCGGCACCCTTTGCTCTGCCTCTGGCCACCCGGTGCCTTGGGAGCTTTCTCTGTGTCCACCCAAGGATAGACCCAGGCACGCTGCAGCTTGTGAGAGGCGCCAGGGCAGGGCAGTCAGCCTCAAAGGCAAGGAGAGTTTGCCATGAAGCCTCACAGGGGCTGAAATCATACCAGCATTTAAGTGCTCGCTTCCAAGGGAAGGGGGCCAATCAGGTTTCTGCTGCTGGGGTGGTGGAAAGGACACGGGCTTAGAGCCATGCCTAAGCTTGAATCCTAGTCTAGCTGCTTTCTGTCATGTGCCCTTAAGCGAGTCACTGATGTCTGATCCTCAGATTCTTCAACTAAAACTATTTCATGAGGTTATTTTGAAGACAAAATAAAGTAGCTAGACTGCTGGCATCTACCAGGCATTCTCTGTAAGCTAATTCCCTTTTCTTTGCTTCTCTCCCAGAAAAGTGTTGGGACCCCCATTTTCTTTAGTTTTCGGGTACATGCCAAGCTGTCTTACCTTGCTCAGGTATGTCTTCTTGCCTACAGATAGCTTGACATATGAAGAAGGGTCTCTGCTGACTTTATTCTGTGAGGGGGGCAAATCCACAAAATGGAGATGGCACCCTTGGTGTCAACTTGAAACCATGCCGCTCAACCCCCAGGGGCATCGGTGGGACCTGAGACCACCCAACAGCTTCCCTTCTTAGCTTCTGAACTGCCATCACTGTGCCAGCACCTATTCAGAGCTGCTGCCCCCAGGGGGGGTCTTCCACGTTAAAGCCGGGAGGCCTGGCTCTTGTTCCCCAGAGCTGTTGAGACAGGGTGGAGTTGAGTTCTGGCTCCCCCTTAGCTGTGTGACCAGTTTCCCGAGTCGTATTTTTAAATGGCAGTAAAAATGGACTCATAGTCACTGTGGGACGCAGTCATAACGAATGTGGGGATGAGCTGCCAAGCTGGAACACAGACTCGGTGAAGGGCAGACCTCATCATCCCAGGCTCTGTGTGTGTGTGTGTGGGGGGGTGGTCACCCAGAGACATAGGGCTGTGACTTGCTTTCACACACTTACCCTGGCAGATCTGGACAGCTTTTTGGCTTGGTATTCACCATTTAGGTAGTCAAAAGGATTTGTCTGAAGCATGAGAAGAAGAGGGTGAATGAGCAACATGTGGACATTTGAAAGTGACGGGCACAAGGCAGGGTGTGTGTGACTCTAACCACGTCACCACTCACCGGCAGGTTGCAGGCACTCTCCAAGAAGACCACAAGGATGGCAGTGGAAGAGCTACCATGGTCCTACAAGCAGACACAGACCCTTACCAGGTGCCTCCAGGAGCAGAAGACACAGACTGCTTTCAGGAAGCTTATTCATGACTAAAGAGCCAGCCTTTGCACTCCAGACTAGCTTTTTGTTGAGGCTAAAAATACAACTGCAGCATGGCAGATTCAAGTCAGAACCTGTGGACTTTCCTTATGAATTGGGCTGACAGGCATAGCAGGGTTTATAAGGACCCATCTGCCCTGCATGGAGATGAGGGCTGAGGGACGTGCCCTCCAGGAGGTGGGGCTGGCTGGAGGACACTGAGAGCAAGATCCAGCTCCCTTCCTCCCTCCACACACAGCTCGCACGTGGACCAGTCCTGCCACAAGTACCCCTTCCACCTTTCTAACAGGGAGCCCCTATATCCTGCACTCACCTCAATCAGGGCATCCGGGTCTGCGATCAATGAAAGCCACTCCAGCCGCAGGTGTAGCCGCCCACTGGTTGTGTCGTTCAGGGCAAACCACTGCAGGGGGAGGGGAAGAGGAGGAGGAAAGCTTGGGGAAAGGGCCACTCTCTTCAGGCAGCTCAGTTCTGGGACCTGGCAGGGTCCCATAAGGGCTTCAGGGGAGAGGTGAACCAGCCCAGTCAGGGGAGGCTCTGGGCTCAGAGGGACTAGGAGAGGTGGTTATGAAAGGACAGAAGTACTCTGGGATGGAAACTATGCTGTCCATAGGGAGGAGGTTGCAGGCACCAACTCTACCTCATCCACCACTCTGTTCGTCATGACATCACCAAGGCAGATCTGCAGGCTGGAACACACAGGGAGTGGGAGGTCAGCCCAGTTCAGGGGCGGCAAGAGACAGCAGGTATGGCTGCCCACCCTGAAATCTGGTTTCAAATATTTGAGTGGGGCCCTCAAGCCAGAGTAAATGGAAGACCACTTTGCACTCAAGAAAGGAAGGACTGTCTAACCATCGGGGCTGTGCCCATTGGGCAAGCTGCCCGGGGAGGCAGGGAGCTGTGATACCCAGAGGGGAACAGGCAGATACCGCTGAACACACTGGCTCGGACTGCTCAGTGATGGTGCTACTGGCATTCTGGCTGGGATGATTCTTCATTGTGCAAAGCTGCCCATGCATTGTAGGAATTTAGCTTCCCTGTCCGGTGCCCTCTAAATGCCAGTGGCACCACCTCCCACAGTCATTATAATAACCCAAAAGGCAACCCCCCCATTTCCAGAACTGCCCTGGATGCCTTCCAGGGGATAAGTATAGTTGGCATGTGTGTGAGAGGAGCTAACACACTCAAAGAATGCCTCTCACCTACCCTGACCCAAACCCAACTGGAAGGTCCTGATAAGAGGGCAAATTAATTCCATGTAACTGTTAAAAATGTGCTTGAGCTTAAAATGCAGTAGAAATTGGAAATCAGTTATATAAACAGGAACCACAAGACACACTTCTAATCTGTAACATTACCAAAATCACAATTCTTTCATTAAGATGAAAAATTAAAATGGTAAATAACATCTGGTGGTAAGCTATTTCTTAGGCCGTCAGACTGTGCCCCTCTCATTGTTTTTCTGCTTTCAAAAACCACATGTTCATGGGAGTTCCCTGTGGCAAAGCAGGTTAAGGAGCTGGCATTGTCACAGATTTGATCCGTGGCCCAGGAATTTCCACATGCCCCAGGTGCATAAAAACAAACAAAAAAACACATGTTCATAGAAACAACGTAAACAATTTAGGAGTATGAAGACTGAGGTAAAACTCTTTTCTGCTGCCTCCTAATCCTGGCCTCTGAGATCAGCAGCAGTATAGCTTCCACACAAGTGTGTGCACACACATACACCACTGTACTCCTTGGAAAGAGGAATCAACTTCTCAGGTCACTCCCAACTCCTTCCCCCACTTTCTTAGACATAAGCAAAGTCCTCAAGGTCAACATCCATAGATCCTACTCATCAGACATTCAGAAATGTCCTCTTGAGTGTAGACATTCATGTTTCCAGCTTTGTTTTGCCCCCACAGGCCTGCAATAAATATTTCAGGTATAATGTTTTTATAGGAGAGTCCCAGAATGGGGACATCCAGACCAAAACACTAAATCTGGAGTTTTGATAGCCAGCCCCACCCTGGTCATTTCAGTCCTCTCAGCCCTGGGGCTCTGGGTCCCACCCCAGAGTGAGCAGACAGTTCCTTGGCACCAGGGGCCTGGCCATCCATGCCAGACGTAGCCCTGCCTGCTGCTCCAAATGGGATCTCTGACTACATTATGAGGAACACAGAAAGCGGAGCCCACAACACATGATCCTCAGGGTTCTCGCTGTACCCCCTGAGGGCTGGGGCTCAGGGCTGGGCACTCAGGAGACATCTGAAGAAGAGTTTGTGGCAGGATGGAATGATGGGGCCAGTCACGACATCAGAATGACCAGCAAAGGTTGCAGGTCCCTAAGCAGTGGAGCAGGGGTATCTGTGCCCCAAAGCTTCTAGCCCCACGTGCCCATGCCCGGCTCAGCCCTCCTCACCTGCCCAAGAAGTCATCCCTGTCAGGATCCTCGTCGTAGAGGTCCACCTCCAGGTCCTGCCCAGGGACTTCATACACGATGAACTAGAAGGAGAGACAGGCGACTTGACCCATAGGCCACAACAGTTGATGAAGCAAACTTCAAGCATGACCCCAGGGGAGCCAGGTTCTAGCTCTGCCACCTCTCTGCTCGGAGCCCTGGGTAGGTTCCTGCCCTTCTCAGTACCTAGAGAACAGCCCCACCACCTCCCAGCCACCGCTGTAAGAATGATGCTCTCTCCTGCAGGGTGGGGAGTATTAGAGGCAGCTTGTGCAAGGCCATGCCAGTGTGGGTACTCGGGCCAGTGGCTGTGGTGTGTTCTGCCTAGGGCTTGTGCTTCCAGCACTCAACAGGCTGGGGGCCTACTCTTCACACTGTAAGGACTGCTTGAACTCTAAAAAAACTTCAGGCTCTGGCAGGGGAGGCTGACTGGATTGGGGGCAGAACAGCCCTGATGCCTTTGGCTATGCCCACGGCATGTAGAAGTTCCTGGACCAGGGATCAAACCTGTGCCACAGCATCGTCCCAAAGCCACTGCAGACACAAAACCAGATCCTTAACCCACTGCACCACGAGAGAACTCCTAAGGTTCTTTCATTTGAAAATTTCCATCAAAGCTGACTGGTCAGGAAGGGGGAGGCAGGAATCCCTCTGTAAGCTGGCGCTCCAGTGGAGCCAAAGCAGCACACTTCTGAAAGCATGGTGGACACGGGAGATGGGCCTGCCTGCCCCAAGGGGTAAGGCTCTGGCCCAGCACCGCCCCATGGGTATGTGAGCACCATAAAGGCAAGATCTTCCCTTCTTTGCGTCAGCCAGAGTGGAGCCCTGGAGGACACAGCGGCTGGGAGCCACCAAGGAGACTTACCTCAAATACCTCGTTCCAGGTGGGGTTCAGGTTCTTATAGATGGTCCTGCTCCGAAAATGCTGCAGGCCAATGCTCATCTTGGCATAGGGGTCTGACTTGCCTCGGATTCCTAGGAAACTGTCCTTCTGGGCCAACTTTTCCGCCTCCAGCAAGTGGACTCTGATCACCCCCTGGAAGATGCCCAGGGCTCACAGCTGATTTCAGGGCTCTCTAAGCCCCCAACATCATAGCCAAAGCCATCATATATCACCCCAGCCCCATAGCACCCTCTCCATGTCTAAACTGGGAGACAGAAGCCAGAGGTGGCAGCCTCTTGGCCAAGGCCACACAGCAAGTGATGGCAGGGCCCAGGGCTCTGTCTACTGCATGACAGCACTCGCCCACACTCCCTGCCTTCTTGACCCTTCCTGCCTCCAACCTGCTATTCCTCAGCTGCAGCCCTTTCCTCCTCCTGTGCCAACTACCACACCACTGCGCGGGTTTCCTCCTGTGTTCCAGCCTCCTCTCTAACCTACATGTAGACCGAGGTCCACGATCATTTCTTCCCAGTACTGAGGTTACACACCCCTATGGGTACTGCCTACTGCTGGCAGTGGATCCTTCTGCTCATTAAGGCACAGAACTGAGCCACCCCATTCCTAACACTCTGGGCTATGTCGTAAGTCAGAAAAAAGCACAAGAATGAGGAAAAACAGCTCAAGGGGGTGGTAGTCTCCTGCCTAGAACTATTTTTTTTTAATTCAGTAAATACATATGCATTTGCCCTTTGACCGAGGAATTCCACCTCTAGAAATCTATCCTAAAGGCATACAGGCAAAAATATAAAAAGACATGGTAGAATGGATAATCAGTGAGGTTCTACCGTGACAGCACAGGGAACTATATCCAGTCTCTTGGGATAGAACACGATGGAAGATGGTATGAGAAGAAGAATGTATATATGTAAATATATATATATATTCATCTGCATGCTGTATAGCAGAAAGTGGCACAATATTCTAAAATAACCATACTATAAAAAATTTGTAAAAACAAAAGTTGTACTATGTCTAACCACTTGTGATGAATCCATATATGTATGTGTAACCCTGTTACCACGCTGTGCAGCTGGGTATAATGGGAAAAAAAAGTTGTTATTGTAATAAAAACACTCAAGAGAAACACCCTCTTAACAAACTTTAAATTACACAACAGAATAATATTAACTATAAGCACATGTTTTACACTCGCTCTGGAACTTATCTTGTATAATTAAAAATTTTCCCTAGTCCTGGCAACTACCAAAAAAATATATATATATATAAAGACACACATAACACTCTTCATGGCACCAGTATTCAAAACAGCAGAAGAATCAATAAATCCAAGAGCTGGTTCTTTGAAAAGATAAACATGATTGACAAACCTCTGGCAAGACTCACTAAGAAGAGGAGAGAAAAAAACCAAATAAAATAAGAAATTAAAAAGGAGGAGATTGGATTAAGATGGTGGAATAGAAGGACTGGAGCTCAGGTTCTCTCCCAGAAAACAGCAAAACTACAACCAAATGCCGAGCAGCCTTCAACCAAATGGACTGTAAACTTCCAAAAAAGATATTCTGCTCCAAAAGACAGAGAGGAGACCACATCAAGAGGTAGGAGGGGAGATTATGAGATAGAAGCAACCCCATACCTCCCGGGTGGGAAGCCCCACAGACTGGAAAGTAACTGCATCACAGAGACTCAGCTACAGGACTGAGAGTTCTGAGCCCCACATCACATCTCCACGCCTGGGGATCTGGCACAGGGAGAAAGAGCCCCCAGAGCATCTGGCATTGAAGGCCAGCAGGGCTTGTGTGCAGGAGCTCTACAGGACTGAGGGAAACACAGACCCCATTCTTGAAAGGCACACACAGACTTTCACGTACACTGGGTCCCAGGGCAAAGCAGTCTCGAGAGGAATCCGGGTGGAACCTGACTGCAATTCTTGGAGGATCTCCTGGGAAAACAGGGGTGACTGTGGCTTGTTGTGGGGGAAGGGCATTGGAGGTGAAGCTCTTGGGAACATTCATCAGCCTGCATTTCTCTGGAGGGGGACATTTCTGGGAAAATCTGATCCCTCCCATCAGCGCTGAGAAGCCCCAGGCCAAACATTAATCCAGGTGGGATCTCAGCCCCACCCATCAGTAAACAGGCTGTCTAAAGACCCCTCAGGCACACAGCCACTCTAATCTCACCCAGAGACAAAGGCCCACCCACCAGAGGGAGAGGAATCAACCCCACCTACCAGTGAGTGGGCATCAGTCCCTCCCATCGGGAAGCCTACAGCAAGCCAACTTTAGCCACAGGGGAGGCAAACACCTGAACTAAGAGAGGCTACAACTCTATTGTCTACAAAAAGGTCACCACACCAAAAACCTGTAAAAATGAAAAGACAGAAAACTATATCTCAGATAAGGGAGAAAGAGAAAAGCCCAGAAAAACAGCTCAGTGATGACGAGATTACCAGCCTCTCAGAAAGAGACTTTAGACTGTTGATGCTGAAGATGATGCAAGGCATTGGAAATAGACTGGAGGCAAAGATTGATAATTTACAGGAAACACT
>PVHT021183692.1:0-12188 GCA_004024745.2 Catagonus wagneri | reverse complement strand
GCCACAGTAATCAAGACAGTGTGGTACTGGTACCAAAACAGACATACGGACCAATGGAACAGAATAGAGACCCCAGAAATAAACCCAGACACCTATGGCCAATTGATCTTTGACAAAGGAGGCAAGAACTTACAATGGGGAAAAGGACAGTCTTTTCAGGAAGCATTGCTGGGAAACTTGGACAGCTGCATGCAAATCAGTGAAACTAGAACACACTCTCACACCATGCACAAAAATAAACTCTAAATGGTTTAAAGACTTAAATATAAGACAAGACACTATTAAACTCCCAGAAGAAAACATTGGCAAGACACTCTTGGACATCAACCTTACTAATGTTTTCTCAGGTCAGTCTCCCAAAGCAACAGAAATCAGAGCAAAGATAAATCAATGGGACCTAATCAAGCTGACAAGCTTTTGCACAGCAAGGGAAACCAAAAAGAAAACTAGAAGACAACTTACAGAATGGGAGAAAATTTTTTCAAATGACACAACTGACAAGGGCTTAATCTCTAAAATATATAAACAACTGATGCAGCTCAACTGCAAAAAAAGCCAACAACCCCATTGAAAAATGGGCAATGGATCTGAATAGACATTGCTCCAAAGAAGATATACAGATGGCCAACAAGCACATGAAAAAATGCTCAACATCATTGATGATTATAGAGAAATGCAAATCAAAACTACCATGAGATACCACCTCACACCAGTCAGAATGGCCATCATTAACAAGTCCACAAACAACAAATGCTGGAGGGGGTGTGGAGAAAAGGGAACCCTCCTGCACTGTTGGTGGGAATGTAGGCTGGTGCAACCACTATGGAAGACAGTGTGGAGGTACCTTATAAAACTCTACATAGAATTACCATATGACCCAGCAATCCCACTCTTGGGCATATATCCAGACAAAAATTTCCTGGTGAAAGACACTTGCACACGCATGTTCACTGCAGCACTATTCACAATAGCCAAGACACGGAAATAACCCAAATGTCCATCGACAGATGACTGGATTAGGAAGATGTGGTATATATACACGACGGAATACTATTCAGCCATAAAAAGGATAAACTAATGTCATTTGCAGCAACATGGATGGAATTAGAGACCCTCATACTGACTGAAGCAAGTCAGGAGAAAGACAGGTGCTATATGAAATCACTTATAACTGGAGTCTAAAACACTACACAAATGAACCTCTCAACAGAAAAGAAAATCACAGAACTTGGGGAACAGACTTGTGGTTGCCAAGGCGGTGGGGGAGTGGGAGGGAATGGGGTTAATTAGTGCTTCGGTGATGGAAAAGCAAGGAGATCCAGCTCTATAGTATAGGGAACTATGTCTAATCACATGTGACAAATCCATATATGTACATGTAACCAGGTCACCACACGGTACAGTTGTAAAATCTGACAGAAATCTGTAAACCAGCTATAATGCAAAAATTTTAAAATTAAATAAACAAACAAACAAACAAAATAGCAGAAGACCTGGCACAAGTCAGCCATGCATCAATAGATGCAGTATGTTCACAGAGTGGAGTACCATGTGCTGCACTGTCATGGGGTGACCCTCATGACACATGAGTGATGACAGCGAGGTGAGGAGGGCTACAGCATGCTGCCACCCATTTAAGAAATGGGGACCACGCATATAATCAGATGTGTACATACAACCACATAGGGGTATCTGTTCATATTAGAAAACATAATGAAAAATACCAGAAGGATAAACTATTATGGGGGAGGAAGGGACTAGGGGTAAACAGAGATAAGAGCCAGACTCCTTAAAATGTAATTTGTTTTTCATATTGGACTTTAGAAGTGTGCAAATATTTTACATGATTGTAAAAGGAAGTTAAGGTGAAAATTAAACCCTAAAAATAGAAGGAAGAAAATCACTGTAAATAAATATCCATAGCCTGTTGTTGTCACAAACACACAGAAAGGAACTATTCCAAGTGAGTTTAAATTGTAGCAACTTGACAGTACACCTCTAGTGGGATTTGCAGTAGTTCGCAATAGTTAGGGTACAGGTGACAGTACTATGTTGTTATTCTCAGACTGCTAAACATGCATTGTGGGAGAAGGGTCACATGTCACCTCTGCCCTGCCTGGCCTGAGTAGGCTGATGCCTCATATCTGGCCCTGATGGTAAAAACCAGCACTCTCTCCTCTCCTGAGGCCTGACTCCCAGCCCTAAAGCCAGGGCACCTTATGCAGGGAGGCCACATGGCTGTCATCAGAGGCCTCCTGAGCTGGGTCCAGGACATTCAGGGCAGTGGGGCTGAGCACCCGAGGAAGCACCATGTCCTGGCTCCACCCAACCTTCTTCCCAGACTACCCTAGGGTTCTTCCCCAACACCAGAGGACGGAGTGGGAGCCTCCTGTCCCTGAGGTAGGATGGGAGGTTCCTGGAGTTTCTCGGAGGTGAGTAGAACTACCCACAGTCCCCAGCGCAGAATGCATGGGGGGATCAGGATATCTGGGAAGGAATGACCCCTGGGCTATGTCCCTCCCGAGACAGGTGACTCTGGGCAAGTCATTCAGTCTTCACTCCGTAAAATGGGATGCTGGGCCCTTGTGGAAGCATTAGCATATAAGGATGCACCCCCAGCCCACTGGTCCCTCAGCTCTGAGCCAGCTCTCCGAGGCCAGTGCGCACACTCACGCAGGGCAGAGGGAAGCGCAAGTTGGTCACGTCCAGCCCCTTCTTCACGGGCACAGTCACACGGTTGGGCAGCACCAGGTGGGCGGCGATGAGGTCCTCCAGCAGACTGTCTGTCACCTCGCTGGGGATAGGGAGCATGCCCAGCTGTGGAGGGTGGCACTACCTCCACCAGGCCACCTGGCCTTCTGCCCATCCCTGAAGCTGAGCTTGGGGGCAGGTGGGCCCTTCCCAGGAAAGAGCAGCCCTGACCCCAGCCTGCCTGATGAGGGGTCAGGGGAGGATGTAGGGTATACTTTTTTTTGTTTTTTGTTTTGTTTTTGCCTTTTAGGGCCACAGCCACAGCATATGGAGGTTCCCAGACTAGGAGTCTAATAGCTACAGCTGCCGGCCTACAACACGGCCAGAGCAACGCCAGAACCGAGCCATGTCTGCGACCTACACCACAGCTCACAGCAATGCCAGATCCTTAACCCACTGAGCGAGGCCAGGGATCGAACCCGCAACCTCATGGTTCCGAGTTAGATTTGTTTCCGCTGTGCCACGACTGGAGCTCTGATGTAGGGTATACATTTTGAGAGCCTCTCAGCCCCCTCATCCTAATCCTGCTTTGTTCTGCCCTGAGGCACCACAGCGTGGTAGCCAAGAGTGAGGACCTGGATCCTGTATTAGAATCTTGGCTCCACCAACTACAAGCTGTGTGGTCTTGTAAATTCACTAACCTCTTGAACCTCGGTTTCTTTAACTCTAAAATGAGGATAATTATGTCCACTTGCTAGGGCTGTTATGAGGATAAGTTAACATGTGGACAGTGCTGACAACAATGCCTAGTGCTGGGTAAGCAGCCCTTCCACTCCCGGACATCACACTGAAATCCTCTTTATTGCCTGACTCCCTTCCCCCAGTATAGGGAGATGGGCAGTGCCAAGAACAGGCTGGCACACAGTAGGTGCTTAGGAAATGTCTTCTGAATGGATGGACTGGATTCTTTGCACCCAAGGGCCAGAGATCAGCAGGAATGTCCCCAGAGAGCCCACGACTGGTCCTTCCTGCAGGTGGTGGGGACAGTTGCTGGGCTTAGAGCTGGAGCCCTTCTCTGCTCCTCTTGGGGGCCTGAGGCTCTGAGCGCAGCACCACCCTAGCCCCAGGAAGGTGGGGTGCCCAGACCAGCTCCTCCTCACTGGCCTCTACTGTGACAGCCACCCCCTCCCACGCCTGTGTCTGCAGTGTGGTCACCATGAGTTGGGGGCAGCCAAGTGGACTCACACACACACACACTCGAGTCAGGGAGGGAATAGACAAGGACAAGGAGGACACTCGTGTGTGTTCACACCCACTGTGCCAGCACCACACACACCTGAGTGTCCTCCCAGGGACTCAGGACAGAGGAACCAGGCTCCTCATTTACTGAGGATGAGCCCAAAGAGATGAAGTAGCTTGTCCAAAGGCACACTGTGGCTAAGGGACAGGGCCAGGAGTCTGGTCTTGCTCCAGCGCCTACACTCGGCTCTCAGCCCACGTGGCCTCCTCTAGGACCTCTCACCTGACGGTGTGCGCACCTAACACACCACGGCTTTCCGCCTGCGGGAGAAAGCAGGAGGGAGGGCCCAGCCACCATGCAGCTCCTGTCACTGACTGCACAGCCCCGGAGGCCCCATCTCTGCCTAGAGGTTCACACAGCCACTTACTTGATCCCAGGGGCATCTAGCAGGTTGGTCAGGCCTGTCCAGTTGATCTGCAGGTGCTGCTGGGGCAGAGGGAGGCTGTTAGGCTAGAGGACCCACTGTCAAGGGCCTTACACTCACCCCCACGGAGAATTCAGCCTGCTTATTGGGGAGGAGGGTGCCCTCTGCAGGGATTCCAGGCAGGTGAGGGCACCTCCCAGTCCTGCTCAGGACCAGGGCTGTCGGGCGGGCCGGTGCTCATGGCTACAGCCTGGCCCGGCTCCAGAGGGTCTGAGTTACAGCCTCCTCTCAGCCTCAGACAGCTGTGTGACCTCGGTCGGCCACTTCTCCAGGCTGTCTCCTAGTCTTGGGGAGAGCAGGCCGCTTTAAGTAGCACATGAGATGAGGCATCTAGGCGGGTTTTGGCAGCATCCGTTCTTGGGCTCAAACCCAGGGTCTGGGCCCAGTGGGCAAGTGCCGACTCATAGGGAGAGGCAGGCCTGCCCCGTCCCCGGGACTCACCGGCTTCTGAAGGAAGAACACAGTCACGGCTCCCACAAAGGGCTTGTCCACCAGGAGGGGCTCCAGGATGACGCGCAGCGTGCCCTGCAACTGGACAGCACAGAGGGCTGGGCGGGACCTCAGCATCCCCTCTTCCTGGACCTGCTGCACTCTGCTAGGCCAGTACTGGCTCATTCATGTCCAGGCCACCCCTAGATGTCAGGGCCATCTGCCATCCCAGCAGGGACCCCACTCGGGAAGAAGACGCCTGCACGCAGCTGCCACCCGTCTGCTGGCTACCAAGGGCCTTGAGCTAGTCCCTGCTGCCTGGGTGGCCTGCAGCCTCGCCCATGGCAGCAGGACCCAGCTGTGCTTTCCAGCTCCAGCTCAGCTCCTTCTATCCCTGCCAAAAGATTGCTCCATCTCCCGCATCCGTCTTAGTTTCACAGCACCAGCTCTGCATGGCTCCAGAAAGAGAGCCACTCACTGCCCTGGGCAGGGATACTCTGGTGGGGATTCGACAGAGGCAGGCATGGGGCTGTCCCGAGCAGCCGGGGGTGGGAAGCGGGGGTGAAGCCCAGCCACCACTTCCTGGTCATGCGACACCCCGCCTGGGGTCCCTTGATTGGCACCAGCCTCCGTGTCTGGTGTCATCACTCCCTTCTGCAATCTGCTCCAGCATGAGCCTGCTTCCCAGGCCCGAACCGCCCGCCCTGCCTGCCCCAGAGGGAGTCACTCTGGGCTCCACCCACCTGGATCCCATTCACACCAGCCTGTATCTTCTGCAGCTCCACGCTGATCTCACAGTCCCCGATGTAGCTGCAAGCAGAGAGGGGAAAGGACGTTTGGGAGGAAGGGCAGGTCCACAACTCAGAGCGGTGGGGTAACTTGTCCTGGAGCCCAAGCCCAGGAAACCAGGCCTGAGTCCTGCATCACCTGGGTGTGGATTTCCTGACAGCCTCGGCTTTTCTAAGCTCCGTGTAGACACTGGCCAGACCCCCAGAGGCAGTCCCCCGGTCCCTGCACTCAAGTGTCCCAGGTGTGTCCCTACCTCTGCCCACGAGGCCAGTGACTCTGGGCACTACTTGGCCCCATGACATCCCCACAGATGCAAAAGGAGGGGGTCTGGGTGCACACGCTGCTGTGCTCCCACCCTGTCTCTGCCCAGTCTCTTCCCCAAGGACACAGAGCAGCCCAGCTGCCTCTATCCAGCCATTCATGCAGGTGGTTGCCGGGGGTGGTGAGGCGGGAAAAGTAACAAGGTCTCAGAGCCTGAGTCCAGCTGGCGGCTCCTACTAAACGATGGGCATAGGGAGCACAGAATGGGTGCCTTTAAGGGTAAAGGCAGAGACCCCATCAAGGGACTAAAGAGAAGACTAAGCTGAAGGAGAGAGTGGCCATCAAATATCTGTAGGACACAGGCACAAGAGCCAGACGTCACAGAAATGCTGAGGGTCCCCTGGAAGGGCAGGGGCAGCAGGGGACTTCACGATCTCCCTGGGCTGACTGGGAAGCTGGGTACATGGGCCAGATGACCTTAACGTACCCCAACTATCCATACAAGGATCTGCGGTAGAACCTTGGGGCTGGGAATACCCAACTGCCATCACTGTCTCAACACACTTGAGACCAGGCTCCACATGGGGATGCGTGTTCCCAGAGCTGACTGCCATCTTCCCAAGGCACTCTCAGCACCAGCCTCTGGGATGAGGACAGGAAATGAGGCACCAGAAAGGAACGACAGCATTCTGAATCCTCAGGAGTTGATCCTTGGTCCTTCAAATCTCACCACCTCCAGGAAGACTTCCTGGATTGAATCCCTCTGACTCAAGCCTGTTACAAACCTCATTCAAAAGAGGTGCCCCTGCCCGACCCACTCAACTCATCATTCGTGTATCTTTGCATCCTTTAGTTTCTCTGACTCTCCACGGAGCCCAGTTCTCCAGCTGGTCTCTCACAGTCTATGCTCGGAGCTCCCTGGGCTGCACCAGGAGTCCCCACATTTTCTTGTCACACATGCTCCCTCTTGCTCCCTCCTCTCTGAAGCAGCTGAACGGACCCTCCAGGTGACGCGGCCCTGGCCTCCAAGAAAGCTCTGCTGCCGGGGCCTTGGTTCCCAGGGCACGCCTGCAGCCAGGCCTGGGTGGAGGGCTCAGACAGCAGAGGTCCCTGGGAACCATCTGTTCTGACACTTACCACCCCCCCCCCCAGTCCCGGCAAGGACCTTGTGTTCCCATCAAGGGGGGATAAGGGGCTTTCAGACCCCAAATGACAGTGTCTATCTGCGACTCCATCTTCAGCCTGGCCGTTCCAACAGTGCTCCCCGCCCCCACACCCAGCCCCACAGGCGCGAGCGCTCACCAGATCTGCAGGTCCAGGACCACCTGTCTCCGGTTGCGCTGGTTAGTGTGTGCCTTGACGCCATTGACCCTGGGGCACTGGAAGAGACGCCGGAGGGCCAGGTCAGCAGCGGCCTACAGTGGGGATGGCTGCCAGCCCCCCGCCCAGCGCTGGGCTCGGTCCACCACAACCAACGTGACCACTGCACTCCTGGGATGAGGCAGTGGCCCCTGCCCATCCTTGGCACCCTGCCCATCCTTGGCACCCTGATAACTGCGGCCCCTGCCCATCCTTGGCACCCTGATAACTCCCTCCCTAGAATGTGCACCTTCTCTCTCGCTCTCACTCTCCTACCAAAGGTATTTACTTAGTACCCGCTCCATGCCTCGCACTGGATGGGGGAGAAGGCAAGGAGCCAGGCGGGCTGAGGGGGACCAGGCGGGGGGGTGGAGTGATGAGGTACAGCCCATGCTGTCACATGGGGCTCTGGGGACTTTAGGAGCACCTTCTAGCCCAGCTTGGGGTGCATGGAGGTCAGCGAAGGCTTCCTGGAGGAGGAGGCATTTACACCGTTCTAGTAGATGAGTAGGATTGGCCTCCTACGGGCAAGGGAAGAGGACGGGGCTCCCGGCTGAAGGAGCTAACCCTCTAAATAAATGTCTCCCACTCTAGGATCACAGTCCAGCCTCTGGGGCTGAGGGCTGAGTTCCTAGGAAATTGTTCCTTTCCCCTCCGCATAGATTCTTCTGTCAGGTGGCACTGGAGTGGGGTCTGATTATTATTTATCAAGAGTAAAACAATTAATTTTGGAACTTCAACAGAAAAATGAACTGTGGCATTTTAATTTGTCTTTTTTTGCCTTTTTCTAGGGCCGCACCTGCGGCATATGGAGGCTAGGGGTCTAATCGGAGCTGTATCCGCTGGCCTACACCGCAGCCACAGCAACATGGGATCCAAGCCGCATCTGCAACCTACACCACAGCTCACGGCAACGCCGGATTCTTAACCCACTGAGCAAGGCCAGGGATCAAACCTGCAACCTCATGGTTCCTAATCGGATTGGTTAACCACTGAGCCACGACAGGAACTCCAGAGGACCTCTTATGAAAGCTTAGCCAGTGCTGCTCAAAGCTGTCTCATGAATGGTTGTTTAGGATAGCTTGGAGTTGGGTATTAAATCAGAAGAATGCAAAATTCCTAGCCACTGTCCATTCTTACATGAAGAAATAATTGTTTATGGAGTTTTGGTTTGTATCTTTAGCCAAGCTAAAGTCATGTTTTTGTTTAAATTTATTAAATACTTTGCAAAGAGTAAAATAAATTTTTCAGAGTTCTCACTGTGGTACAGTGGGATAAGGATTCGGTGTTGCCACAGTTGTGGCACAGGTCACAGCTGTGGCTCAGATTTGATTCCTGGCCTAGGAACTAGGATGACCTCTCTCACCACTTTTATTCAACATAGTTTTGGAAGTCCTAGCTACAGGAATCAGACAAACAAAAGAAATAAAAGGTATCCAAATTGGAAAAGAAGAGGTAAAATGGTCACTGTATGCAGATGACATAATACTATATATAGAAAACCCTAAGGACTCCACACAAAAACTACTCGAACTGATCAATGAATTCAGCAAAGCTGCAGGATACAAGGTTAACATTCAGAAATTGGCTGAATTCCTGTATACTAACAATGAAATATTAGAAAAGGAATATAAAAATATAATACCTTTATAACTGTACCCCCCAAATTAAAAAATTTAATAATTAAAATTAAAATAATGTTTAAATTATTAATTTAATAATTATTAACACCTAGGAATAAACCTGACCAAAGAGGTGAAAGACTTATATGCTGAGAACTATAAAACAGTAAACAAGGAAATTAAAGAGGATTGAAAGAAATGGGAAGATATTCCACACTCCTGGACTGGAAGAATTAATATCAGTAAAATGGCCAAACTACCCAAAGCAATCTACAGATTCAATGCAATCCCTATCAAATTATCTATGACATTTTTCACACAACTAGAACAAACAATCCAAAAATTTACATGGGACAATAAAAGACCCAGAATTGCCAAGGCAATCCTGAAGAACAAAAACCAAGCAAAAGGCATAACTCTCCCAGACTTAAGGCAATATTACAAAGCCACAATCATCAAGACAGTGCAATACTGGTCCCAAAACAGACATACAGACCAACAGAACAGAAGAGAGAACCCAGAAATAAACCCAGACACCTATGGTCAATTAATCTTCGACAAAGGAGGCAAAAATATAACATGGGAAAAAGTCTTTTCAGCAAGCGGTGCTGGGAAAACTGGACATCTGCATGTAAAGCGATGAAACTGGAATACACCCTCACACCATGCACAAAAATAAACTCAAAATAAGACTTTTAAACATAAGACAAGACACCATAAAACTCCTGGAAGAGAATGTAGGCAAAACATTCTCTGATATCAACCGTATGGATGTTTTCTTAGGTCAGTCTCCCAAAATAATAGAAAGAAAAACAAAAGTAAACCAATTGGACCTAATCAGACTTATTAGCTTTTACACAGCAAGGGAAACCATAAAAAGAAAAGACAACCTATGGAATGGGATAAAAGAGTTTCAAATGATGCAATGTACAAGGGCTTAATCTCTAAAATATACAAATAACTCATACAACTCAACAGCAAAAAACCAACCCAACTGAAAAATGGGCAGAAGACCTGAATGGACATATCTTCAAAGAAGACACACGGATGGCCAGCAAGCATATAAAAAGTGTTCAGCATCACTAAGTACTAGAGAAATGCAAATCAAAACTACATTGAGATACCACTTTGCACTGGTCAGAATGGCCAGATTGGCCAATGTTATTTGTAAGTCTACAAATAACATAATGCTACAGAGGGTGTGGAGAAAAGGGATCCCTCCTACATTGTTGGTGGGAATGTAAAGTGGTAAAACCACTGTGGAAAACAGTATGGAGGTACCGCGGAAAACTAAATGTAGAACTACCATATGATCCATATGCACTCTTGGGCATCTATCCAGGTAAAACTTTCATTGAAAAAGACACATGCACTTGTATGTTCACTGCAGCACTATTCACAACAGCCAAGACATAGAAACAACCTAAATGTCCATCCACAGATGAATGGATTAAGAAGATGTGGTATAAATTGGATTAAGATGGCAGAATAGAAAGACTGGAGCTCAACTTCTCTCATAAAAACAACAAAATTACAATCAAATGCTGAGCAACCTTAAACCAGGTGGACTGGAAACTTTCAAAAAGGTAATCTACTCCAGAAGACAAAGAGGAGACCACATCAAGAGTTAGGGGGGCAGATTATGCCAGATAAGCAACCCCATACCTCTGGGGTGGGAAGCTCCACAGACTGGAAAGTAACTGTATCACAGAGATTCACCTACAAGACTGAGAAATCTGAGCCCCACGTCAAATCCTCATGCCTGGGGATCTTGCACAGGGAGAAAGAGCCCCCAGAGCATCTGGCATTGAAGGCCAGCGGAGCATGTGTGCAGGAGCTCCACAGAACTGGCGGAAATGGAGACCCCATTCTTGAAAGGTGCACACAGACTCACGTGCACTGGGTCCGAGGGCAAAGCAAAGTCTCCATAGGAATCCAGGTTGACCCTGACTACAATTCTTGAAGGATCTCCTGGGAAAACATGGGTGACTGTGGATTGTGGTGGGGGAAGGGCATTGGAGGCAAAGCTCTTGGGAACATTCATCAGCCTGCATTTCTCTGGAGGTAGCCATTTTTGGGAAAATCTAGCCCCTCCCATCAGCGCTGAGAAGCCCCAGGCCAAACAATAATCCAGGTGGGATCACAGCCCCACCCATCAGTAAACAGGCTGCCTAAACATACCTCAGGCACACAGCCACCTCTAATCTCACCCAGAGACAAAGCCCCACCTACCAGAGGGATAAGAATCAGCCCCACCTACCAGTGGGCAAGTACCAGTCCCTCCCATCAGGAAGTCTACAGCAAGCCCACCCAACACCAACTTCAGCCACAGGGGAGGCAAACACCAGAACTAAGAGAGGCTACAATTCTATTGTCTGCAAAAAGTTTAACACACCAAAAATCTATAAAAATGAAAAGACAGAAAACTATAACTCAGATAAGGGAGAAAGAGAAAAGCCCAGAAAAACAGCTCAGTGATGACGAGATTATCAGCCTCCCAGAAAGAGACTTTAGAATGTTGATGCTGAAGATGATGCAAGACATGAGGCAAAGATCGATAACTTACAGGAAACACTGAGAAAAGAAATAAAAGATGTAAAGATTAAACAAGTAGAGATGCAAAACACAATAACTGAAATAAAAAATTCATTAGAAGCAGCCAACAGTAGAATACAGGAGGCAGAAGAATGAATCAGCGAGGGGGAGGAGGGATTAGTGGAAATCACTAATGCAGAACAGAAAAGAGATAAAAGATTAAAAGGAAATAAGCTGAGTCTCAGAGAACTCTGGGATAACGTTAAATGCACCAACATCCATATCATAAGGGTGCCAGGGGGAGAAAACAGAGAGAAGGGGCCAGAAAAAATATTCGAAGAGTTAATAGCTGAAAACTTCCCTAATATGGGAAAGGAACCACTCACTCAAATCCAGAAAGCTCAAAGAGTACCATACAAAATAAACCCAAGGAGGAACACCCCGAGACACATATTAATCAAAATGACCAAAATTAAAGACAAAGAGAAAATACTGAAAGCAGCTAGGGAAAAGAAACAAATAACATACAAGGGAACCCCAATAAGGTTATCAGCAGATTTTTCAGCTGAAACTCTGCAGGCCAGAAAGGAGTGGCATGATATACTTAACGTGATGAAAGGAAAAAACTTCCAACCAAGATTACTTTACCCAGCAAGGCTCATATTCAGATTTGAAGGAGACATCAAAACCTTTACAGAGAAGCAGAAGCTAAGAGATTTATGCAACACTAAACCAGCTTTACAACAAATCCTAAAGGAACTTCTCTAGGCAGAAAAGA
>PVHT021183691.1:6298830-6313123 GCA_004024745.2 Catagonus wagneri | reverse complement strand
CCAGACAAAGATACCACAAAAAAAGGAAATTACAGGCCCATTGCACTGATGAACATAGATGCAAAAATCCTCAACAAAATACTAGCCAACCAAATCCAACAATACATTAAAAGGATTGTACATCATGATCAAGTGGGATTTATCCCTCGGATGCAAGGATTCTTCAATATCCCCAAATCAATCAGTGTGATACACCACGTTAACAAACTGAAGAATAAAAACCATATGATCCTCTCCACAGATGCAGAAAAGTCTTTAACAAAATCCAACACCCATTTCTGATAAAAAAAAAAAAACTCTTCAGAAAGTGGGCATAGGGGGAATCTACCTCAACATAATAAAGGCCATCTATGACAAACCCAGAGCTCACATCATTCTCAATGGTGAAAAGCTGAAAGAATTCCCTCTGAGATCAGGAATAAGACAGGGATGTCCACTCTCACCACTACTATTCAGCATAGTTCTGGAAGTCCTAGCCACAGCAATCAGAGAAGAAAAAGAAATAAAAGGAATCCAAACTGGAAAGGAAGAAGTAAAACTATCACTTTTTGCAGATGGCATGATACTATACCTAGAGAATCCTAAAGACTCTACCAGAAAACTCTTAGAGCTCATTCATGAATTTGGCAAAGTCACAGGATAAAAAATTAATACACATAAATCAACTGCATTTCTATATACTAACAATGAAAGATCAGAAAGAGAAATTAGGGAAGCAATCCCGTTTAACATTGCATCAAAAAGAATCAAATACTTAGGAATAAACCTGCCTAAAGAGACAAAAGACCTGTACTCTGAAAACTGTAAGATGCTGATGAAAGAAACCAAGGATGACGTGAACAGATAGAAAGACATACCATGCTCTTGGATTGGAAGAGTCAATATTATCAAAATGACTATACTACCCAAGGCAACCTACAGATTCAGTGCAATCCCTATCAAATTACCAAAGACATTTTTCACAGAACTAGAACAAAATATTTTAAAGTTTGTTTGGAAACACAAAAGACCCAGAATAGCCAAAGACATCCTGAAAAAGAAAAATGGAGCTGGAGGAATCAGGATCCCTGACTTCAGATTATACTACAAAGCTACGGTCATCAAAACCGTATGGTACTGGTACAAAGACAGAAATATAGATCAGTCAAACAAGATAGAAAGCCCAGAATTAAACCCACGCACCTATAGTCAACTAATCTACGACACAGGAGGCAAGAATGTACAAAGGAGGAAAGACAGCCTGTTCAATAAGTGATGCTGGGAAAACTGGACAGCCACATGTAAAAAAATGAAATTAGAACACTTCCTAACACCATGCAGAAAAATAAACTGACAATGGATTAAAGCTCTAGATAGAAGACCAGATACTATAAATCTCTTAGAGGAAAACATAGGCAAAACACTCTCCGACATAAATTACAGCAACATTTTCTCAGATTTACCTGTCAGAGTAACGACAATAAAAAGAAAAATAAACAAATGAGACTTAATTAAACTTCAAAGTTTCTGCACAGCAAAGGAAACCCTAAACAAAATGAAAAGACAACCCACAGAATGGGAGAAAATATTTGCAAATGAAGCAACTGACAAGGAATTCATCTCCAAAATTTACAGACACCTCCTACAGCTCAATACCAAAAAAACTAACAACCCCATCAAAAAATGGGCAGAAGATCTAAAAGGACAATTCTCCAAAGAAGACATACAGATGGCCATAAAACACATGAAAAGATGTTCAACATCACTCGTTATTAAAGAAATGCAAATCAAAACCACTATGAGGTACCTTACACCAGCCAGAATGGCCATCATCAAAAAGTCTACAAACGATAAGTGTTGGAGAGGGTGTGGAGAAAAAGGATTCCTATTACACTGTTGGTGAGAACACAAATTGGTGCAACCACTCTAGAGAACAGTATGGAGATTCCTTAGAAACTAAAAATAAAATTACCATTTGATCCAGCAATCCCACTCCTGGGCATCTATCCAGAGAAATTCATGACTCGAAAAGACACATGTACTCCAGTGTTCATTGCAGCACTTTATACAATAGCCAAGTCATGGAAACAACCCAAATGCCCATCGACAGAGCAGTGGATAGGGAAGATGTGGTACATATACACACAATGGAATATTACTCAGCCATTAAAAAGAATGAAATAACAACATTTGTAGCAACATGGATGGACCTAGAAATTATCATGCGAAGTGAAACCAGTCAGATAATGAGACACCAACATCCAATGCTACCACTTACGTGTTGAAACTAAGAAAAGGACACAATGAACTTCTTTACGGAACAGATACTGACTCACAGACTTTGGAAAACCTATGGTTTCCAAATGAGACAAGCTGGGGATTGGGGGGATGCACTGAGGGTTGGGGATGGAAATGCTATAAAACTGAGTTGTGACGATTTTTGTACACCTAGAATTATAATAACATTCATTAAGTAATGGGGAAAAAAAGAAGACATAGTATATATACACACATTATATACAATGGAATACTACTCAGCCATAAAAAAGAACAAAATAATGCCATTTGCAGCAACATGGATGGAACTAGAGACTCTCATACTAAGTAAAGTAAGTCATAAAGAGAAAGAGAAATACCATATGATATCACATATCTGGAATCTAATCTATGGCACAAATATATACAAACTCATGGACACGGAGAACAGACTTGTGGTTGCCGAGGGGAAGGAAGTGGGATGGACTAGGAATCTGCGGTTAGTAGATGCAAACTATTACATTTGGAGTAGATAAGCAATGAAATCCTGCTGCATAGCACAGGGAACTATATCTAGTCATTTGTGATGTGAGAAAAAGAATATATATATATATATATGTGTGTGTGTGTGTATATATATATATATACACACACACACATATATATAGACACACACACATATATATATACACATATATATATATGACTGGCTCACTCTGCTGTACAGCGGAAATTGACAAAACATTGTAAATCAAGTGTCATTAAAAAATTTAAACACACACACAAAAAAAGAAAAAACAAACGCATTCTCACATGAAAAAGTTACCAAAGACTAAGGAGTCAAAAATGCAGAAAAAATGTATTACAGAGATGTGCTGAGCAGTTCATTTAAATTATTACGATTTCCCAGTCTGTGATATGTACGTCAGCTTTCTAAAATGTGTAACTTGCTATGATTTATTTTCTCATCTGATCTCATATTTATTCAACATCCATTTTTGTCCTGGTTTTACATTTTTAATTTTAAATTGCTTTTTTTTTTTGTTAAGAGGGCCCTCAGAATTGTCAAAGCTTCAGGCCACACAGCACCCGGCTTGAGGTTAAAACGCCCAGAAAAGGCAGCAGAAGCCTGAGGAGGAGGCAGGAGCCCGTCATTGACTTGATTGAGTTGCTGCAGCCTGGAGTCTGCTCCTGGGCTGGGTCAGGTTTGCAGGCGCCTGTGAAAGCTCAGCCGGCCCCAAGACGGGTCTGCAGAAACCAGTCCTGGAGAAAGCTGCCCATCCGGGGGCCCCACCACAGAGAAGACGGATAACCACTGTTTGAACATCTGCTCTGCGCCTGGCGGGGCGGCCCTGGCCCAGGGCTCACAGTGAGGTGCGGGCGCCAGGCTAGAATTTGGCCTCTGCTGGCTCTCTCGGGCGGGTGCCCCACGCAGGACACGACTCACCCAGCCACGCAGAGTGAGCTGACTTGTTAATCATGCGTCACAACCACCCTCCGAAGTGGGTCCTTTCCTTTTACAGATGAGGCAACTGGAGCTCAGAGAGGTTAAGTCACTGGCCCAGGGTCATCACAGCACAGAGCAGAGTTGGGTACGGACACAGGAATCAGAGGAAGCAGGAAATGCTCACAGGCATGAAGGCAGTGGGTGTAGTGAATGCATTGGGCCTGGCTGAGCCCAGGAAGGTCACTGAGGTGTCTGCCGTGACGCGGTCCCATGGGGAGGAGGGGAGCGCAAAGGGGAGGGAGGCGAGGAGCCAGGACATGAAGGGCTTTGAATGCCAGGACCAGGAGTCAGAGATTGCTCCCTCAGAACTGGGGCATCTGGTCAGCCTGCAGGTCTCACGCCAGGTTCTCCTGACAAGGTTAAAACCGTCCTTCAGGATCAGCACCCTTAGGTCTGCTTCTGCTGCTGGCAAGGGACCGCTTTCCAGCAGCACCTCATCCCACAGGCATCTCTACAACGAGCAGCCTGGCTGCGCAGGCTCTGCTATAAACACAGCAGTCTTCGGGCTTCCTGACTCTTCACCTGCTCTGTTCTTCACATGCCAACTCAGACTTCACCCCCTCCAGGAAGTCCTCCCTGACTACAACAGGCCCACACCCCTCCAATCCTGAATTCATGTATTCCTCTACTGTCGTGCATACACTGCCATGCTGTCATCTGTCATCCACCACTTTATACACCTGCTTCTGCAACAGGACAGAGGCCGTCCTGAAGACAGCGGCACAGCCACATCATCTCTATCATGCCTTGCACACAGCCATGCTCAGCAAGTTATCTGTGAGTGAAACAACAAATGAACCAAGAGACGCTGGGACAATCCAGTCCTGGCAGAGTCTGAGGGGGCATCAACCAGAACCTCCAGGGCTTGAGCAAGCCTGGTCTTCTCCACTTGGGGTTTAGGGGGTTAGAGCTGGTCACACATACTTCATTATCCTGGGCCACTCCGTACCTTCCCAGGACTGGCGTGGGCTTGTAAGGTGGATCACCAACGTGAATCAGTTAGCAGAGGACTGGACACTGCTTTGAGCACTGACTACCCCACTCCGCGACGTCTGGAAGGTGAGCTCTCCCAGCCGATACTGAGGTTAGCAAGTGCCGGGACCTGTACACCTTTGTATCTGGCTGGCTTCCACCGCATGGCATGTTTTCGCAATTCTAAGAAGAATGGAATTATTTCCCACCCCACTTTTTCATTCTCTCTGGGCCAGGCTTCCCTAAACCTCTAGGGACAGTGGTCCTGGGACTAGGGGCTTATCCTGAAGCGGAGAGGCTAGCAAGTGCAAGTGGGGGCGTGGCCCCGGGCAGGGGGCGTGGCCGAGCCTGCACGGCAGGGTGGTACCCTTCCTGAGGCAGCACCTACCTTCTGTCCAAAGTAGAGCTTGGTGAAGGTGAAGGTCCTCAGGTGGGTGCTTTTCTCCCGGATCTTGGGCTCAAGCTTCTCCCGGAACTTGTTTTCCATGATCATGCTTAGGTAGGGCCAGATCTGGGAGATGATCTGTGAGGACAGAAAGAAGCCCTTGGTAGTCAGGTCTCCGCCCTGCACACCCCCGACCCGGCCCAGACCCATGGCCGCCCAGGGTTGGGGTCCCAGGGCTCCCACACTGCAGCACCCCAGCCCATCTACCTACTTATCTGTCCATCAAACAGATGTAGTTGTCCATCGGATAACCACAGCCACAGTTCTCACTCTTGCAGTGAGACCCCAAGATCTGATGCACCCCCCGCCCCGTGAAAGAATCATTCGCCAAACTTAAAATACGATGAAGCGCTTTAGCTCTGTGCTAAAACAGAAGCGATCTGAATCAACACTGTGGTGTAAATAAGAAGGAACAGGTGCTAAAGGCTTAAGGGGGAAAAAAAAAACCCAGAAGAGAAACAAATTGTTTCCTGTGGATTTAATTTTTTTCCCTAGCAATCAGAAAAGGCTGCCTGTGGCTGATTTCCACAGCAGGATGACTCACGGGTGGGACCCAAGGAGAGGGAGGATGGCGAAGATGGAACATGGTGGCAGAAGACAGTGATGGGGGCAGGGGGTGCAGCAGCCCATATGTTCCGTTTGGGGCAAAAACTCCTCCTCTTCCTTCTCTGGGCCTTGGGTCTTAGTTTAAAGATGCAGGAGTTCATGTTGTGGCTCAGTGGTTAACAAACCCGACTAGCATCCATGAGGACTGGGGTTCGATCCCTGGCCTTGCTCAGTGGGTTAAGAATCCGGCGTTGCCGTGAGCTGTGGTGTAGGTCGCAGATGCAGTTCAGATCCCACGTGGCCGTGGCTGTGGTGAAGGCCAGTGGCTACAGCTCCTGTTAGACCCCTAGCCTGGGAACCTCCACATGCCATGGGTGTGGCCCTAAAAGACAAAAAACAAAAAACAACAACAAAAAAAACCCACACACACAAAATAAAGATGTAGCTTCCCCTTTCCAAACCCTAATTGGAGGAGCCTGAAGGAGCCTGAAGGCAGAGAGGTTTCAGAGCTTAATGCCTCCATCTCTCAGGGGCCTCGATGACAGATGAGCCAGGCATTGTGGTGCCTCAATAACCTCACTAATCCTCACAACAACCCAACAAGGCAGAGACCATAATTATTCCCATTGCGCAGAGGAGGGAACCAGCTCCGAGATGTCAGGCAACCTGCCTGAAGTAGTGTAGCCAGTGCTGCCAGGTCCAGTTGCACAAACCCGGCAGCTGCTGTCAAACCCCGATCACCGCCTTCCTCTCCCCAGGATACGCCCACCTGCCTGGTGGGCCACTGGAGGCTGGCAGTTTGCTCTGTAAGTCTCCGTACTTTCTAACTTTTCTGCTGTGGCCATGCACTAATTTCACAATCAAAAACATTTAAGAAAAGAAAGTCGTCTAGTGACGAGAAGAACCCTGAGGGTGGGAAGAGCAAGTGACATGCAGGACACCACCCCAGCAGCTAAGGGCCATCTCTGCCCCTCCTGGGCAAGGCTCCCACCGGGAATATCCTTGTCCATGTGCCGCCAGCCCTGTTCAGGGTGAGGGGGGACTCAGCTGGGGCCTCGGGAGAGGTTGAGGCCTGGAGTGCGGCCCACCCTGGTCTTACCTTGTTGGCCCATTCGACCCGCTCCACATCCGGGAAGTGGATCTAGGAAACAGAAGCCCCGAGGGGAAGTTAGACTCGAGACCTACCCCCATGAAGAACTGAGACCCACCCTGATGGCCCCACCCTCAAGGAGCACCCCGGCCCCTTGGTGCCAACATGCAACCTGACACTAACCAGACCCTGGCCACAAGCTCCCGGCACAGAGGTGGGGGGGGGGGTTCCGGCGAGACCCTCACCTCCCCTCTGCCTCCCTGGTCCACCTTCCCCAGGGAAGCAGGGCCCCAATCTGGGCCTCGCCTGGGGCGGGGGGGGGGACACAGGAGTTCACTCCTTGCAAATTCCAGCCCCCTTATTCCTTTAAACGACACAAGCTGTAATCACAGCTTCTGTAGGAAAATTAGAAAAGGTAGCGAAGCAAAAGGAAAAATGTATCAGGTGGCTGCATCTCCTTCCAGTCTCAGCAAGGACGTGCCGTTTGCACAGACACCGAGGTCACAGCGTTTTGTAGCCTGTTGTTCACTTAATGATAAATGCTGTGAGTCTGCCAACTCCAAAGGTAACTGCTGCCAATCTGACAGGCCAGAAAGGACACCCTATTGGCTCAGCTCCCAGCACCACCCCCCAAGCCTTCCCCTCTTCAGCAGGGAGGCCCCTCAGGCCAGGTGCTCTGGTCACAGAGCTTCCTCCAGGTCACAGCCTCCAGCCACAGGACCTGCTGGGCGCGTCGTGCCCCATCCCTGGCGGAGGGGGTCCCCGAGGAGAAGTGACGAGCCTGTAGCCTAACCTTGCTGTGACCTGATTCTGAGGGTGCAGAACCCCCTTCCCACAAGAGTACCCATCTCAGAATACGTCTCCTGAGTTTCAGACCCACCCTCCAACCAGGCCCCCCAGCGTCATCAAGGGATTTTTTCTGCAGAGGACGGGGTAAGGGTATACAAACAGGCGCCTGGCACAGAACATGAATCAGGAAAATGAGAGTGATGGCCAACACCGCTCACCCCGCTCCAAGCCCCCCGAGCACAAGGCTAGCTCCAGATCGGACTCACGGTGGGCCTGGGACGGCCCCAGATGGACGAAGGGCCCACTCTTCCCATCTCGGGACTCAGAGGCCCGCTGTCCAGGGACTGAGTGAACACCTAGTGTAACCCCGCCAAGGGCCAGGCCCTGCGCTGGCTCCCGGGACGCTCTGAGGACCCAGATATGGACCTAGGCCACTGGCTCAGGAGGAGAGCCATTCCCAAAGGACAGGAGAAGGAGGTTTCTGCCATGGCTCAGTGGGTTAAGAACCCAAATAGTATCCATGAGGATGTGGGCTGGATCCCCAGCCTCGCTCAGTGGGTTAAGTGTTGCCATGCGGTTGCACATGCATCTGGGATCTGGTGTGGCTGTGGCGTAGGCTGGCAGCCGCAGCTCAGATTCGACCCCTAGCCCGGCAACCTCCATATGCCTTGGGTGCAACCCTAAAAAGCAAAAAAAAAAAAAAAAAAAAAAAAAAGGAGAGTAGAAATCGATTTCATTCCCTTAGGAGCAATTTTCAACAGCCGTGAGAGGTCAGGGGAGCTCAGTGTTTCTGAGACTCCTAGGCCACCACACCGTTCTCCCAGCCCGTTTTCCCAGCTCTGGACAGTGGTCCAACCTGGAGGAGCATCTAATCTTCCCAGATACTGACAGAAAAGTCCTGCCTGTTCCCAGAGAGGGAGCTGGCTCCGCCCCCAGGAACAGAGGGAATGATAGGGACGGAATCTTGGAGGCGGGGGGCGGAGGGGCCCAGGGCGGCTCTGGGTCAGGCCCGGGTCAGGTCCCGAGCCGGGCACCAAGCAGGTGCAGGGCGAGGCCCTCCTTGACCCCCTAGCACGCTCACAGCCGCACCGAAGTGAAAACGCCTGCGTGTGGGTCTGAAACAGACCTCCCTCCTCCCCTCGGACTTCCCTCTTTCCTCTTCCAGGAGGCGGATCTCTCAAGCTGTGGCTAGGTGTTCCGACTGGGTGTCGCTGGTTCTCCATTGCAGCATTCAACACCTTATTAAAGCCGCTTGGACGAACCTCGCCCCCCTCCGACCAGACTGGAAGCTCTAGTGGCCTGACTCAGCCGTCTTTCCTATTAGCGCCCGTCCCTAACGTAGGAATGTCTGAATAACTATTTGTGGAATGAATGAATGGCTGTAGGAATGAATGCACGCAAGGTTCTTGCCCTCAAGGAGCTTCCCAGGCTGGGGAAGGAAGCACACGATTACCAGGCCACTCCAGGACGGGGTCGGCACCGAGGGGTGGGGGGGAACCCCCACAAAGGGCAGAGTCTGGTTACTGCGGGTCCGTCTATGGAGCCTCTGCTCCTCTTCTCCCAAGCTTGCCGGCCGAAGCCCTCACTCTCCCCACTTCCTAAGGCTGCACTTCCCATCCTGCCCCCGCACACCCTCTATGTACACCCCTCCCAGCCTCCGGCACCGACCCCCAGGTGGCTCTGCACCCCTGGAAGCTGAGAAGTTCTGATCGGCTGGACCTTGGAAAAGGGCTTCAGCTTGGTGGGTCCAACCTCGCCCACAGCTGGGACCCAGCCAGATGGCTCCCTCGCTGCCTCACTCCTACTGCATCAGGGTGTATGGGTGGGGGCTTCTCATTTATTTTTCACAAGTTCCAGGCATGAGTCTGGAGTTCCGCCAGGGCTGGCTGTGAGGTTCTCAGAGACCGGTCCGCCCCTTGCCTTAGAGCGACCCACACTCAGCCTGATGGTGAGGACAGCCGTGGGACGCCTGGGGCCCGAAACCAAGTACGCTGTCATGGTCTCTCCCGGCCACCCACGCCTATGTGTGAGGCTCCGGCCTGGGACGCCCCCAGAGAGAGTCTGAAACGCTGACAAGAGCAGCAATTCAGGCAAAGAAAATGAGAGGATGTCAAGACACCCTGTTCTTCCTTAGGTACCTGCAGGATCTCCCCAGGGAGCTGATATTAGAGCTGGGGCCACCCGCTGAGCAAGCCCTGGACCAGAGAAGGACTCAGACAGGCTGACGTTTGTGGAGCAGCTGCTCACATCCAATGCTTCCTCACCTCCACTTAGACAAACGAGTCCGCTCTCCCCTTTGTAATCTGGGCTTCTCCCAACTCCAAATTCTCAAAGTTACTCTATGTCTTTACCTATTGGGTTTGGATTTTAGCTTTTGCATTTAAGGTCTTCAATCTGTCTTGCATTTTTTATGGTGGGTGAGATAGGTGTACAATGTCCTTTCTCCCCACGCTCTAGGGCAATTTTCTAATATCACATATGAGAAAAAGAAGAAGAAGAAGTCCACCTTTCATTCTAACTAGCGAAACTACTTCCCTCATACATCAGCTTTACAAGTGCCCTTTGTGGTATTTCCAGACTTGGCACTGAACTTCGTGGTCTGTCTCCTTGTTTCTGCGCCAGGACCACACTGTTTTAATCTCTGTGGCTTCACAGTATGATCTGTGGTAGGATGAGTTCTCGCTTTTTGCTTTTCTTTTTCAAACTGATATAGATCACAGTAGGTATATAGGCTTCCACATGAAATTTCTGAATCATCTTGTTAATCTTCCCCCCAAAAGCCTCCTGGATTTAGATTGTTATATTTCTTTTCTTTTTTGTCTTTTAGGGCCGCACTGGCAGCATATGGAGGTTCCCAGGCTAGGGGTCTAATTGGAGCTGTAGCCGCCGGCCTACACCACAGCCACAGCAATGCAGGATCCAAGCCATGTCTGTGACCTACACTACAGCTCACCGCAACGCCGGATCCTTAACCCACTGAGTGAGGCCAGGGATCGAACCTGCAACCTGATGGTTTCTAGTCGGATTCATTTCCCCTGAGCCACAATGGGAACTCCTAGATTGTTCTATTTCTGAATGCATAGATTAATTTGTGGAAGAACTGACCTCTTTACAATATTACGTTTTATATCCATAAAGGGAATACTTCTCTGTATTTATTCACATTTGATGGTTTTGACATTTAAGATCATAAACTTTTTTTCTAAGAGTTCTGTTGTGGCTCAGTGGTAACAAACCTGACTAGTATCCATGAGGACACGGATTCGATCCCTGGCCTCGCTCAGCGGGTTAAGGATCCGGCATTGCTGTGAGCTGTGGTGTAGGTCACAGATGTGGTTCAGATCCTGTGTTGCTGTTGCTGTGGCTGTGGTGTAGGTCACAGACGCAGCTCGGATCTGGCATTGCTGTGGCGTCAGCCAGCGGCTACAGCTCCAATTCAACCTCCAGCCTGGGAGCCTCCATATGCCACAGGCACGGCCCTAAAAAGACAAAAACGAAACAAAACTTTTTTCCACAAAAGTCCTATACATTTTTTGTTAGATTACTTTGTGGGTTTTGCAGGGTTTTGTTTTTGTTTTTGTCTTTTTGTCATTTTAGGGCCGCACCCGCAGCATATGGAGGTTCCCAGGCTAGGGGTCTAACAGGAGCTGTAGCCGCCGGCCTTCGTCACAGCCACAGCAACGCGGGATCCGAGCCACGTCTGCAACCTACACCACAGCTCACGGCAACGCTGGATCTTTAACTCACTGAGCAAGGCCAGGTATTGAACCCGCAACCTCATGGTTCCTAGTCGGATTCATTTCCGCTGCACCATGACAGGAACTCCTGCAGTTATTTAAAATGGTATTTCATTTTCTGGGCAACTTTTGTTAAAATTTGTTATTTCTAATTGTTTGTTAATTCTCATAGGTAATTTAGATACATTTATAACCTTCGATTAATAACAATTTTTGTCTTTCTGCTCCCCATCCTTATCCTTCCTTGTTTCTCTTGACTGACTTCACTGCTATTCCGTAGGCAGTAGTTACAATACCAAGCAGCTCTACCTGGTTCCTGATCCCAAAAGGAAGTTTCTTCATGAAGCTCAATTTGTGCTACAGATTTCTGGAGGACAGCCTCTATCAGGTGGAGGAAGTTCTTTCCAATTCCTCAATTTCCAAGAGCTTTTATTAGAAATGGGAATTGAATTATATTCATCACTTCCTCATATCTATTGAGATAACTGTGGAATTTTTTTCCCCTTTCGCCCATTAGTGTGGTCACCTTGCCTGATGTTTCTTTCTAAAACAAAACCACCTGGTATACACCCCACCTGAGCTATTCAGCTAGCCTGATATTTCACTTAAGTTTTATACACTCACGATTCAAAGTGACAGTGTAACAGTTCGTCTTGTACAATTCACATCTGGTTTTGGTATAAAGATTTCACAATAAATTGTATAGTGACTGGGACAGCTTTCCTTACCTCCCTATTTTCTGAAACAAACTTCTAAATATAGTAATTATCTGATCAATGAAATTTAGTATATCTTACCTATGAAACTATCTGAGCCTGAGACTTTTCGGGGTAGTAAATTACCATTTCTCTCTTTAGGGGTTAATGTTGTAGTCAAGGTCTTCTGATCTCTTATTTGTGGAAATCTTGGCATTTTTATTTTTCTAGAAATGTATCTAGTTCACTTAGGCTTTTAAATGTTTTGATATAGAGTTGTTTTATTATTTTAATCTGTTATATTTATAGTTATCTCTGCCTTTTTCATTTGATATTTTATTTTCATCTTTTTCTATTTTTTTCATGATCAAGCTTGATAGTTTTGCCTATCGTATTAATCTTTTCAGAGAACTAGCTTCACTCTTGTTAATATTTTTCCCCTTTACCTTTAACATTTTATTTATTTCCATCCTTATATTTATCATTTCCTTCCTTCGTATTTCTTTGATCTAAATCTGTTGTTTCTTTATGTTCTTAGAGTCGAATTCTATGAGTTTTAGGAGTTGAATCATTAATTTTTGTTTTATGATAAATTCAGTTATAAATTCCCTTACTACTTCGACATAGTTTTCTCACCATTATTCAGATCAGTTTTTGTAGTTTTCATTATGACTTCCTCTTAAACAATGACTTTTTAAAATACTAATATTAAAAAATATCTAGACATATGAGATACCTACAGGTATTTATTATTGTTTTCTAATTTCATTCTTTATGTCTGAACAGTCTGTAGGATGGCAGTTCATTGGAATATGCTGCTAATTCCTTTGTGGCCTGGTACATGATTAATTTCTATGACTGTTCCATGTATGATCAAGTTATTAATCATTTCCTTTTAATAGTTTTTATCCTTGCCTACTCTGTCTACTTGACTTTCCATTTTCGGAGAGGAATATATGAAAAATTTCAGGCCCAAATGATGATTAATCCATACAGTTCTGTCAATTGTTGGTTTACATTTCAAGTTTATATTATGTAGTACACATATATCCATGATTATTACATCATCTTAATTATGGCTCCATATAACATCTCCGTCATTAAGACATATCTGAGTTATATTCTATTTTCTCTAATATGAAAATTGCTATTACAGCTTTCTTTTGTTCCAAAGTTGCCCAGTTGTATCTTTTTCTATCCTATTTTCAGCCTTTTTGAGTTCACATTATCTCATATCATTTAATATTCACCTTATTCCCTTATTAGCCCCATTCTACAGATAAGGAAACTAAGGCTGAGAGGTTACTTACAATCCCCCGCTGTGGAGTGCTAGAGCTGGGACCAGACCCAGGTCTGTCTGTGCTTTTCGACACCACCACACCCACTCCTCTTAAGAAAACATCACACACCACTGTCTTCCTCTTACAGAAAGTCTAATTTGCCAGAGGACTGCCCTCCTGGGACTGGAGCCCTCTTCAGGAGGCTGTGCTTCCTAGATCACAAAGGGCATACCACACACATGTGCACTTGATCCTCCTCATGCTGTATAAAGTGAACAGCAAAGACGCAATTATCCCCATTTTACACGCGAGGAGAAGCTCAGAGACCAGTACCTGCCAAGATCACTCGGGTGACTAGAACTCAGATCTTCTCACCTAAGCCCAGCCTTCAAATCTTCCCCTCCCCTTCCTCCAACAGCAATGTCAGTGTGTCAAGTCCATTTCTTAGTGCTTTTCTAATCTATTCCTTGGGCATTTAAAATTCCACCTCTGCTAACCTCAGTTTTCTCATCCACGAGATGGGCACAGTACTACCAACCTCAGAGTTTCCTGAGCCAACAGCGCAAGTAAGGTGCTCAGTACCCTTCCGGGCTCAGAGTAAATGTTCCAGAAATGGCGACTCTCGATGGAAGCTGTACAAACCCCAGAGGTACCCACATTGACACTTCTGACCTCAGGTACATGCCGAGAACAAGATCACGTGTTCCGTGTGTCCAGGTCTGTCCCACTGAAAAGCTCAGCAAATCCCGTACTGGGTCTCCTAGTGCCTGCAGCTCTGTACTTTGGGAGACCACTGAGAAGGGAGACCAGAAAATGAGAAGACAGTACAGCGAAAGCGGCTGTGGCCAAAGTGGAAGGACCACAGCTGACTGTTGGTTCCCTGGTCTCCGCCGATTGGCTCAGAGAGCTGCGCCCCAGCTTGGCTTCATGGGAAACTCTGCCTAAAGGGGGCGCTGCAGAGTTAGGCGGGGCAAAAGCGCCCAATCTGAACCTCTGT
>PVHT021183691.1:6268017-6297830 GCA_004024745.2 Catagonus wagneri | reverse complement strand
GAGAATCCACAGGCTCCCCAACGGCACGCCCAGCCTGCAAACGCCTCGGTCGGCTGGACCCAGCAGGACGACAGAGCAGCTCAGACTCCAAAGACAGTCACTGGTGAGAAGGCAGGTGCCAGGAGCCTGTCACCCTTCCTGAGGAATAAGGTCCTGGAAGAGAGAGGGACTGCCCTGAGCTGTTCGCAGAGTCATCATTTCAAGGAGCCCCGGTGTAACGCCAAGTTGCTGGAGAGTTGCGTGATCCAGTTAGATTTGGTGACGCTTGGAGGGTAAAAAAAACATCCTCTTGCTTATCAAACTACTAATCCTCCTCCTCTTCCTCCTCAATGCTGAGAAGGCCATAGTGAGATAGGAATAAAGATCTTTGAAGTTCATAAGTTTTGTTTGTTTGTTTGGGTTTTTTTTTTTTTTGCCTTTTGTTGTTTTAGGGCCTCACCCGTGGCATGTGGAGGTTCCCAGGCTAGGGGTCGAATTGGAGCTACAGCTGCCGGCCTACACCACAGCCTCAGCAACGCGGGATCCGAGCCACGTCTGCGACTCACACCACAGCTCATGGCAACGCCGGATCCTTAACCCACTGAGCAAGGCCAGGGATTGAACCCGCAACCTCATGGTCCCTAGTCGGATTCGTTTCCACTGAGCCACGACGGGAACTCCTGAAGTTCATAAGTTTTGACAGATCAGTTTAATGTGTAGGAACGTGAGAAACAGGGACTAAGATTTACAGGGCAGACGTGCACTGCAGCATTGATGCCACCGATATTGTTCATTATTTTTGGCTGTGCCCACGGCACATGGAAGTCCCAGGACCGGGGATCCAACGCGCATCACAGCTGAGACCTGAGCCAACAGCAGTGACGATGCTAGATCCTTAACCCACTGCGCCATGAGGGAACTCCCAGCCATAGACTTTTACTGAGAACCTACATGGGTCGGGCACTGGTCGGGGAGCTGAGGGTACTGAGAAGGATAAGAAACACACCTTCCCCTAAAAGAACACTTGGGCTGGAGAAAAAATCGGACATAAAAATAGGTAGGTGCACAGGGACACTGGAAGTGGAGTGTCAGAGACACGCTCAGGTCCCAGCGTGGGTGCCCGAGCTTGGACTTGAAGGAGGAGCCCAGGCAGCCAGACTAGCAGATCAGAGGGAGAAATTCCAGACAGAGGAAACACCACCCACCTCGGCAGCCGCAGAAATAGGGCAAACTTGGACATGACCAGAATAGCTGATGCTAGCGAAATGGTTAAGTAACTGGTGGTCTATTTATACAAAGGATGTCACAATCCTTACGAATGTTTTTTGAAAAAATGTTTGTAAATAAGGGATTGCAAACGCTTCCTCTAATATTTCCTGGTAGCTCTTTTCCAAATATTCTACCCTGGGGATATGTGTACTTCTATAACCAGAAAAACGAGATTTTTTAACCAGTTAACGTTATAAAGTAAACAGCGTGGGCAAAAGGAATGGAGCGGGTGAATCTGAGGTCTTGAAATAGTCCGTGTGCTGGGGGAGCTCCCCGGCTTTTCACTCGGAGTGTTTGTAGGACTAGAGGCCCGGGCGCCCTGGGAAGGGCTTCTCAGCGCCCCCGGCACCACAAAGAGAGGGTGCACAGGAGCTGAGCCCTGGCCCGTTGTGGCCTGAGGGACTCAAAGTCTCCTGCCTTGGGCTTGAAATGACGAGGTATGTAAACAGAATGGGGCTTTGTCCCTTTAATCGCTCCCACTGGGGCAGGAAACAACTGTTTCTCTGCTATTTGCGGTGGAAGAGGAGGAGGAGGGAAAAATACTTTCCTCCAGCAGGTGGGAACACTTTGGGGCTATGGACTCCAGGTTTACTGAGATTTAAAAATCCCTGGGACTCTGCCAGGCGAAGAAACCCTGAATGGAGGGCTGCAAGGCAAGGCCAGGAGGAAGGGAAGGTCCCCTGATCCTCTCCGTAGCTGCACTGTGGCCTTCATGGGTCCCTGGGGGTTGGGGGACAAGTCACACCTCCCACTGTCCCCCTCCCCCAAATGCACCTGGGACTTTCCTACAGAGGGACCGTCTCTTTCTGCTGTCAAGGCCCTGGGCCAGAGGGCCAATGGAAGCTGGGGATCCGCTGTCTACACATTTCTGCCCGCTGGAGAGGGGGCCCAGGGCAGAGGAGAGGAACAGGGCTGTCCCACCCTCGGCCCCTGATCCTGACCCACACCAGGTGACCTCCCAATGCCTTAGGTTCTCAACTGGGAGAAAAGGCTGCGGGGGACACCCTTGTCTTGCAAACATTTAGCACCCTGTAAATTAAGCACCGGGCCATCTCCTGTAAGTCTGGGTGTCACTAATTACTATCCAGAATCCGCTCACCCCAGGATGAGATGATGGGCTCAGGTGACCAAATGTGAGGGCCACTTGGTGCCTGGGGTGCCCGCAGCCCCGCTGCCACAGCCAGTGACACCAGAGTGCCTCTAACTTTATCCAAGGAGGCCACCTGGGCCACATCCAGCCTGGATTGGATCCCCTCCCTGATGTGTGCCCAGGCCTTGCACTCCACCTTATAAGACTGAGCACATGGTATCAGAAAAGGCTGTTCTCAGACTTGTGGTTGCCAAGAGGGAGGGGGAGGGAGTGGGATGGACTGGGAGTTTGGGCTTAGTAGATGCAAACTATTACATTTAGAATGGCTATGCAAACCAAGTCATGGAAACAACCTAAATGCCCATCGACAGAGTGGATAGAGAAGATCTGGTACATATACACAATGGAATATTACTCAGCCATTAAAAGGAATGAAATAACATTTACAGCAACATGGACGGACCTAGAAATTATCATGCGAAGTGAAATCAGTCAGACAATTAGACACCAACATCAAATGCTACCACTTACATGAGGAAACTAAAAAAAGGACACAATGAACTTCTTTGCAGAACAGATAATGATTCACAGACTTTGGAAAACCTATGGTTTCCAAATGAGACAAACTGGGGGGTGGGGGGGATGCACTAAGGGTTTGGGATGGAAATGCTATAAAACTGAGTTGTGATCATTTTTGTACACCTATAAATTGTAATAAAATTCATTAATGGAAAAAAATAAAAATAAAAACTGGAAAAAAAAATAGAATGGCTATGCAACAAGGTCCCACTCCTACAACACAGGGAACTATACCCAGTCTCTTGGGACAGACCATGATAAAATAATATAAAAAAGGGAACATATACATATGTATGACTGGGTCACTTTGCTGTACAGCAGAAATTGGCATAACACCGTAAATAACCACACTTTAATTAAAAAACATGTTTTTAAATAAAAAAGAAAGAAAGGAAAGAAGAGGCCCATTCAGTCCAGGGGTTCCCTGATGTCCGGGACCATGTGTCACTCACGCTGCGGGCCAGCCCACAGCACGGCACCTGACACACTGTAAGCCCTCCATAGATGCTTATCGACTGAGTAAGGAATGAACACGTGGACGGATGCCTAAGATCCCTTTGCTGGGCCCACATTCTGTCCCTCTTATTACCCAATCCCAGCCCAGGACATAAGTCCATGATGCATCACTAAGATGTGGCGCAGAGGGAGTTCCCACTGTGGCTCAGTGAGTTGAGAACCCGACTAGTATCCACGAGGACACAGGTTCAATCCCCAGCCTCACTCAGTGGGCTAAAGATCTGGCATTGCCACGAGCTGTGGCACACGTTGCAGATGCGGTTTGGATCCCACATTGCTGCGGCTGTGGTGCAGGACCACAGCTGCAGCTTTGATTCGACCCCTAGCCTGGGAACTTCCATATGCCACGGGTACAGCACCCCCGCCCCCCCCAAAAAAAGATGTGAGGCAGAGACCCAAGGGGCATGACTAAAAGCTGCCGTGCCTCTTCCTTCCAGAGGACAGGCCTGACCCCAAGCCCTATCTGTGACCTCTCCAGACTGCAGAGGCCTCTCGGGGAAGAGGTCCCCCGGGCTCCAAGCAGCCCTCAACCAGTCCTAATGTTGAAAACCAGGTTCCACGGCACTGACTCCAAGACTTGAGCTTTAGGATCTAATCTGCAAGTGTCCAGCCTAGCTCAGAGCTATCGCTGCATTTATTCCCCTAATTAACAACAGTATCGGTACAGGACAGACTATGAGAGCCTGGGCCGTAGAAGACTGCTGCTCCACCCAAAGAATGTCAGACTCGGCCCCAGGAAAGCAAAGCACTGGGCTGTCAGCCTGAATAGCGGGCCTGGAGGCTTAGAAGGAACTATCCTAGGGGACCAGCATCCTAGGGGTGCTGCTATGAGCCCTGGACCGCTCGTTGCTTTGGGAGAATAGTTCACCTTTTCCTGGTGCTAACCTCAGCAGGCACCAGTGAGGTGGTGGGAGGCAAGAAAGGTTGGTGAACAGGGTCGTGTGAGTGTGTGGCCCTGAGAAAAGCCACGTTGAGGCCAATCGATGATGGCGCACTCCCAACAGCTAAAAAAGCTCCACGAGTTCCTGCTATGGCACAACAGGATCGGTGCCATCTCTGGAGCTGGGACACAGGTTTGATCCCCAGCCCGGCACAGTGGGTGGGTTGAGGATTCGGCGTGGCCGCACCTAGGTCACAACTGCAGCTCGGATCTGATCCCTGGCCCAGGAACTCCATATGCCGTGGGGCGGCCATAAAACAAGCTCTAAAGCATCTCCTAGAACCTTTGTGGGGAGAGGGGAATCAGAGACCCAGAGAAGACGGGGGACTGTCTCCAGGTCCCCCAGGGGACGAACCTCAGAGCCCAAGTCCATACTTGCCACCACGTCACATCAGCCCACCTCCCACCCCGGCAGACACACAGAGTTAATTGTCTCTTAACGAAGCTGCCTGCTGATTGCTATCAGTTGGCAGGAGATTGAGCACGGCCAGGCCTGAGACCAGACAGACAGACTGCAAGCTTTCTGACAGTTCTTCCCCACTCCCCCCGACCCCTCGTCTACCAGGCCCTCGCCCCAAACGCATCCGGCTTGGCCTGGAAGCAGGTGAAGTTCTCACCACACTTTCCTCCTCACACCAGCCCACCTGCGGCAGGGGCACAACAAATACCTGATCCACAAACCAATCAACCAGCTGAGCCTGGTCAAGGGCTCGATCAACCATTGAGGACTGTAAACCACGGAGCAGCCAAGGGCCGGTCGTGTCTGGATCCAGGAGGCGCCCGCAGAGCTCCAGCCAGCTGCCCGGGCCTCGGAGCGGGTGGGAGCCGCAAACAGCAAACGTTACCCCGGGAAGGGTCTTAAGGAGCCCAGACCATGAAGGGACCAGCTGGGAGGACCAGGTGGGAAGTTTCTGAAGCACCAGAGCGGGAATTCCATGAGTGGAACCCCAGGAACGGCCTGGGCCAGGCCAGACCCTCTGACGTGCCCTGTCCCCTGTGCCATGCAGCTCCAGAGCCGCGTCTGCTGCTGGGCCACTGGGTAGTGAGTTTCCCATCAGCAAAAGGGAGAGTCCAGAGGCCTGAGAAAATGAGGAGGATGCAGGGACAGCCTGCTGAGCACTCACTCGAGCCTTGCTCTGAACAAGCAGCTTTTCAGACACTCAGCTCATCACAAACACGTGTAGAAACTGAGCCATCGAAGCCGACAGCGCGGTGACTGGTGGAGCTGGGGTGTCACCAGCTCTGCGGGATCGAAGACTCTGGTCTGGTCACTGTGCTGCCCACAGGCCCCAGCCCTGGCAAGCTGGGCTGACCACAAAGGCTCTTAATTCCTTGAAAAATAGATCTAAAAGCTGAGGATGAGGAACTTTGGTGTGTGAACAGTGGGCAGCAGCCACGCCCCTGTTCGGAGGATGTGCAGCAGAAGCACCCCTGCCCTCCCTCCACGGGGCCGGGCCACATCCACGGAACAGGGGCTCCCTGGCATCTTCACTCGAGGCCCCTTCCAAAGCCAAAGAATCCTTTTCTCCAGCTGTATCATCCACGGAACAGAACCAGGGTGGGAGCCGGTCTGTCTGAAGTTGGACCACAAACAACCTTTTACAGGTGGGGACAAGGGGATCCAGCGAAGGAAAGCAATTTCTCTGATCACCTGGAGGCAGCAACTTGGAGTTAAGTGACGAGAAGGAGCCTAAAGGGGCAGGAAAGGATGACAGACGCCCGCCGTGGCCTGCAGGGGAGGGCGATGACCTGTCTGCTCAGCAGCCTGGCCTTGGCTTCCGTCCCCTCACAGGGACTTGGTGCAAATTAGAGCAAAGGGAGCACACAGCCAGACAAGCAGCAGGGGGGAGCCAGGATCCACCCCCACTCACTAGGTGGTGGGGGCCACCTGAACGGTTGGAAGGCCCTCAGGACCTTTTTTCAACCTCCCAACTACTGGTTGGCCATCTATTAATTTGTAAAAATATTTCCTGATATAAACCATCAACCCCCTTCCATGCAAAAAAATCAGTTCTCAAGACGGGGAAGAAGGCAGGCTAAAAGGTCCACGTACAAGATAAAGACACCCGTGCTCCAAAATCGTGTGCAAGGGTCACTGTTCTCACCACACAGGAACCAAATCTCTCCGATTTCATGTATATGTGTAACCAATAATGGAAAAGAATCTAAAAAAAAATACATATGTGTGCGCGTGTATACCCAAACCACTTTGCAGTACACCTGAAACTAACACAACACTGTAAATCAACTATATTGCACTAAAAATTAGAAGGAACTGTGTGTCCTCAAGAGGCAGGGAGGGACCGGGAGAAGGATATTTAACCAAGTGGGTTCTAGGTTTTCCGCGGCAGCCCCGGGCTTGGCAGGTGGGTCCAAAAGCCCACATTTACCTCTATCTGCATGCTCTTCACAGGTGTTCACACTGAGCTTCAACCTCCCTAAACCTGCTTCTCGTTCCGGGCACCCAGCTCCCCAGTCAGCACCCCCAGAAGACCCTGATCCCTCACTCTGCAGGCCACCAAGCACCTAGACTGCCAGCTCTCAGCCACTCCTCTTGGTTCGCACTACAACCATCTCCATCTCAGCTCAAATCAACTTCTCACCTGGTGTCTTTCCTCTAGCTCTATTTCTCCCTCCATGTTGCTTTTCACAGGGCCTTCCCCAAACCTTCTGCAGGCTCCTTTCAGCCTTTAGAATCAGCCCCAACCTCCACCAAGCCTGCTCTGTCCTTCAGCCCGAACCGCACCCATCAGCCAGGCCAGGTATTGGCCACACCCTTCTCCACGTGTGCTCTTGAGCTCTCTTCTGCTTGCATTGCCCTTTGCAGCACCACAGCCTCAGTCCAAAAGGTTATGCAGGCCCTGGCCCTGCAAACTGGCCAGCCAAGCCAGCCAGGAGGGTCTGTAGAATGCAGGCTGAGGCCAGGCCCTTCCCAGGACCCTGCCAAGGAGGTGGGAGGATGTGGTCTGAGGACCATCCGATTAAGAAAATGAGGTAGGGTGTCTGTCCTTCCCTCAAGGCCTTTGACCTGAGACTGGACCCTGACCGGACCCTTGTCTCCAGCTTTCCTAAGACCTCTTTGGCAATTACCTGCTGTGCATCTGGAAGAAATCAGGGATAGCTCACACCAGTTCATCACCCAGAGGTGGAGGTTTGCCACAGACCAAATCTTGGACTGAATTACCCTCCACCCCCACCACCCGCGGCCTGTGTTTCCCAAACGCCTCTGATCATAAGACTCACCTGGGCCCCTTACGTCCCACCTGGAGGTTGTGAGGTGGGGCCTAGAACTTGTTTTGTTAAGTGGCCCAGGTGATTCTCAGGACCAGAAGCTTTTGAGAAGCCATAGTCCAGGCCCTTCCACACCAGGAGATTGTTATGTAGCTGTAGTGTGTGTGTGTTTGTGTGTCTGGCTATGCCTGAGTACCTCTAGGAGGCGAGGGAGAGAGAAGCCTGAGACTCAGGGTGGCGGCGGCCGGGCCTCTCCCTTGCCCGCTGGCTCGCAGCCCCATCCCGGCACTCCCGTCTCTAGCCCGGCCCCCTCTCTCTCTCTTCGGGCCTCTGCGGAAGGCAACTAGTCTGCAGTTTCTGTCACTGCTCTGTTTGTGTTGTACCCTGCGTCTTTTCTGTGAATCAACAGGCGGGTGGAAGAAATGTCTTCTGCTTCCCTCACGGGTAACTTTCCTGAGTCCCAGCCGCCCTTGTTTTTCTCCTGGGTGTGGCCCACCCGAGACTTTTCTCCCAGGTTCTGGGCCCCCTTCTGGAAGAAGGTTCCTGCTTCCAGCACAGGCGGACCAGTGATGAGGATGAGGCTGAGGGGCGCCACGGCCCCCAGAGTCTGTGCGCCAAGCACCGCGGGGGACCAGATGTGCAGATACCCAGGCTCCCGGCCTCCCTCGGATCTGCGCGCCCCAGCACCCCGGCCGACCATAGGTTCCGTCCGAACCTCCAAGGGGTTCCGCCCCACCTCCGACCCCCGCTCCGCTCCGCCCGGCTCACCCAGGCGGGCAGGTGCTGGCCCCGCAGCTCGCGGCTGATGAACTGGCGTTCGTTCTCTAGGAATTCGAAGGCGGCCGCCAGGCGACCCAGCTTCCCGCGGCGGTTCCTGCGCCACCACATCCACAGCAGGGCGCCGAGCAGCAGCCAGGTGACACTAAGCCCCAGGTAGCCAGCGAGGTAGACAGGGGCCAAGTAGAAAAGCACGCGAGCCACGAAGGTGTAGAGCTCCGGCAGCAGCTGGCTGGGCAGGCGCGGTTCGCGGCCCGGCGCGCGCTCGCTCCCCTGGGCACCCGGGGCGCCGGGAGCGCAGGGCTCCTCTGCTGGCATCTGGTCGTCTCCGTCTGCCCTTTCCGAGAGCTTCACCTGAGCTCCGGTCCGCGCTCCCTGACGCCCGGGCGCATCAGTCCTTCAAGCGCGAGACCAGCTCTCGGCGCCGCACCTACCCTGGAGGACTCGCCCGCGCAGTTGCAGCGCGGCGAACTCCGGGCTCCCAGCCGCGCACGGAGCGCCACGCCTGGGAATGCGCGGCGCCGCCGTAGCCGCAGCGCTTCTCTCCCCGCCCAGCCTGCAGCTTCGGATGTCTCCGCCCCAGGGGCGGCCCCAGGCGGAAGGGGGCGGGGTCAGGCTGCCGGGCCGGAGCCAGCCGGAGTCCAAAAAGAAAGCAGGTGTCGGGCGCCCTCGTACCTGAACTTTCCGCGCAGGCGTCCGCGGACGTTGTTGCAGTTGTAACATCCAAGTGGAACCCGGATGGACTGGGTGCTTACCTAGGCAGTTTATGACTCACCGAGGCATGTAGACAAACGGCTTGTCATGGGTAAACATCACCAAAACCTGTTTCTTACACCCAGTCTGCAAAATGCAGGTGGGTGTAATTGATCAGATGAGCCTGATCCTGTATCTAAGCCCTCTGTGGACCCTAGAGCCCTGTATCTCTGGCCCCCTCCTCTTGCTTCAGTAAAGCTTAGACCTAACCCCTCTCCCCTTGGTCAAGCTCTGGGTACCTCCTGTGCTCCGCAACACTCTGCCGGATGTGAGTTTGGATCTCCATTCCCTGCATCCTCAGGCGGGAAGTTTCCTGGGCTGGGCCAGTCCTGCTCATCTCAGGGTTCGTAGTACAGCAAGTGATGGTGAAAGACAAAAGAAATGACGAGCAAGCTCTGGGACGCTTGGGGATCAGTTGTGAGGCCCATGGTTTTCAATTAGAATCCTTTCTGAATGATCAGAACAGGTGGAGGTCTGAATCTCCAAGTTCAGAGAGTAAATTATCTTGATTACAAGGCGGCTCACCTGAGTGGGCACATGAACTACTGGAATGTGATCTTTGGAGTTGACAAATGATTCAGAATGATTCTACACTCCTTCAGTAGTTTTACTGAAAGGCCAGACCCCACGGTCAGGAAGCACAAGGCAACTGTATTCCTTTACCTCTGTCTTTCAGGTATCTCTCTTCCTTCCTCTCTCTTGGATAAAATCACTGGCTGTGATGAGTTTTTCAGCAACACATTTGTTCCTCATGGTCAAAATAGCTGTACTGTCCTCTCTTATTCTTGGTCTTTCAGGACTCAGCTAAAAAGTGGAAGCCAAAACCTCCTAGCTTAACATCCTGTTGCACCACATTTCCCGGCGTAACCTGAGAAATTAATGCAGAAGATGTGTCTCTCTTGAGTTCCTTTTTGGGGAGTTCCTTTCTGAATGTATATAATCCTATTAAAGGCTCTGAGAAGTCCTGCATGTAAAAAGCTGCGATATTTTATTTAACCCACTCTTTCCCAAATTATTTAACCATAGAACTCCTTTCCTCAAAGCACTCTCTAGTGACCCAGGTCAGCTTGAGCTAAAGGAATAGAATATATGATAGGGACACAGGAAAGTTTCCTGGAGCCCAAGGATGGGATGCAGCTGGCTTTCGTGAGGGGTGGACCAGGAAGCTAACTGGCAGGACTCAGCTCTGAATCCCTGCTGCTCCCCTCGCTGACCTGCTTCCTTTGCCTCTGGCTGAAGTGGAGAACACATCGCCTTCCCTATAGCTTCCAGGGCCACAGAGCTTCACAGCGGCTGCCTGACCCTAATCCGCCCCAATTCCAGATGCCGTGGAGAGAGGATCCAGTTGTACCTATCATCCCCTCCCCCCCTCACACACACCAGGTCCACATCACAGCCCCCTCCCGGGTCAATGTGTTCGGGAAGTGGGTACGGAAAGTAGTGAATTCGGGGGAGGATTACCAGAGAAAGGGAGGCTGTTGGTTTGGGAGGTGATGTCCCAGAATGAGACCCAGTGTGTCATCGATGCTCCAGCTGCACCGACTCCTCTGCTCCTTGAACACACCAAGCTCATTTATGCCTCAAGGCTTTTGTCCTTGCTGTTCCCGCTATCTGAAATGATCCCCCTACATTTCCTCCAAAGTACATTAGGGAAGTGGGATTACGGTTGATTTTCTTTTCTCTGTTTTCTACACCTTATTTATAATGTCATTAAATTACTCTTCTAAATTAAATATATAAGAACAGTGAGAAAAATGGCATCTATCACTTGGTATCCCACTCGAGGTCACATTATTTTCCTTGACCTGGACACTCTACTTGGATTGCTACAGGCAGCAAAAAGATGTTTTATGTACTATTTGATCATTAGCAAAACTTGAGGGAAACAATGCCTTCCAGAACCTTTTCCTGAACCCACCTGAGAATTCCTCATGTTATACCAGATTTTCAGAGAACACTAGCTCATTTGTTCAATACATTTGTTGGCTACTATTGTAGGTTGAATGGTGTCCCCCCCAAAAAAAGAAATATGTTGACGTGCCAACCCCTGGCGCTTACGAATGGGATCTTGTTTAGAAATAGGGTCTTGGTAGATGTAATCAAGTCAGGATGAGATCATATTGGCTTAGGGTGGGCCCTAAAGCCAATGGCTAGTGTCCTTATAAAGAGATTTTTGGAAGTAGACACAGGGGGGATGGATACAGGGAAGAAGGCTGTGTGAAGGCCTTGAAGCAGAAGCTGGGGTGATGCAGCTATAAACCAAGGCTCAAAGACTGCTGGCAGGAGTTCCCGAGATGGTGCAGCGGAAACAAATCCGACTAGGAATCATGAGGTTTCGGGTTCGATCCCTGGCCTCGTTCAGGGGTTTAAGGATCCAGTGTTGCCGTGAGCTGTGGTGTAGGTTGCAGACGCGGCTCGGATCCCGCGTTGCTGTGGCTGTGGCGAAGGCCGGCAGCTGTAGCTCCGATTCGACCCCTAGACTGGGAAGCTCCATATACCGCGGGTGCGGCCCTAAAAAGACCTAAAAAAAGAAAAAAAGATTGCTGGCAACTACCAGACCGAGCAAGAAACATTGAAGCTGCTGGAGAGAACTTAGTCCTGCCAACATCTTGATTGGGGACTGCTGGTCTCCAGGACAGAGAAAGAATACATTTCTGTTGTTTTAAGCCACCCGGCTTGCGGTACTTGGAGAAGACCGACCATGGAAACGAATACAGCTGCTGACTAAGGCCAGGCACTGTTCAAGCCACAGGAGATTCAGGCTAACAGTATAGACAAGATCCCTGCTCTCACAGAGCTGCCCTCCTAGTGGAGGAAGTTGGACAACAACCAACCAAGAACAGAAAATAGCAGGTAAGGGAAAATGCTGTGAGGAAGTGCAGTCAGTTGTATGAGAGAGTGGCTGGCACGGGGCCGAGAGCCGTTTTAGCCCAAGTAGTTTGGAAAGGGCTCTCTGAGGAGTTGACATTTGAGTTGAGGCCCAACTTTAAAAAAAAAAACAAAACAAAACAGAAAAAGTACACATACAACTTCATCTTTAACAGAAACTTAATATCTCATAAAAGCATCTTTTTTTTGGAAGAGAAAGATAAAGCGCCTCTGCTATGTCATTACTTCTGCATTTCCACGTGGGGCTAGAGTAATTTTGCCTCTACCAGCTCTGTCAGACCGAGAATTCTGTGAGGGCCGCAGCTGTATCCGGTTGATTTTGTCGTGTGTCCAGCCAGAGTTTGCTACATAGGGGGAGGTGAGAGCACAGGTCAGAGCAGAGCCTTTGTAATTCCTTTGCCTGAGTTAAAATCTAGCACTTTGTGGCTCTGCGGAAGGTCCTTGACTTCTCTGCAGGGCAGCATCCTAGTCTGTAAAACTGAGATCACAGTAATACTTAAATCATGGGCTGGTGGTGAGGATGAAGTAAGGCACCGTGTGTTAATTTCAATTTTTATTTTTCTAGGGCCACACCCGCAGCATAGGGAAGTTCCCAGGCTAGGGTAGGGGTCCAACAAGAGCTGCAGCTGCCGGCCTGCACCACAGCCACAGCAACTCCAGATCTGAGCCGTATCTGTGACCTACACCACAGCTGGTAGCAATGCCAGATCCTTAACCCACTGAGCGAGGCCCAGGGATCGAACCTGTGTCCCCATGGATACTAGTCAGGTTCCTTACCACTGAGCCACGACGAGAACTCCTGCTAGTTTTTTTTTTTTTTTAGAGTTGATTTACAGTATTTCATACATATATATACATTCTTTTTCTCACATTATCCTCCATCATGTTGCATCACAGTGACTGGATATAGTTCCCTGTGCTATACAGCAGGATCTCATTGCTTGTCCACTCCAAATGCAATAGTTTGTAGCTACTAACCCAAAACTCCCAAGCAGGGCTAGTTTTAATTTTAGTTCTTCTTTTTCTTTCTTTCCTTTTTCTTCCCCCAAATGGGGATAATATAAACTCCAAGGTTCTCCAGTATCACTTCCACAAAATCTCCATGAGGTTTGTGTTAAATACTGAAATTATTTTATAGTTGGTCATTAAAACAGAGAGATCAGAATAACACCATACACTCACTGAAGTGGGAGAAGTATGGGGGGCAGGGGGAGAAACAGTCACTAGAATTGTTGGAAGCAGAACGGAAAAAAAAAATCAGAAAAAAATTGGAGACCATGATGGAAGATAATATAAGAAAGGGAATGTTACATATGTATGACTGGGTGACTTTGCTGTGTAGCAGAAATTGATACAACATTGTAAATCAACTATACTCTAATAAAAAATTTAAAAGAAAATATTGGGAAAAAAGTCAGAATCCAAAATAATTTTCCAGGTAGCTCCTCCCTCATCCTATGTTACTCAGTAGATGGTAAATAATTTTTTTTTTGCTTTTATTAGGGCCACACCCACATATGCAAGTTCAAAGGCTAGGGGTCGAATCAGAGCTACAGCTGCCGGCCTACACCACAGCCAGAGCAACGCCAGATCAGAGCCACGTCTGCAACCTACACCACAGCTCATGGTAACACTGGATCCTTAACCCACTCACTGAGGCCAGGGATCAAACCCACATCCTCGCGGATACTAGTCGGATTCATTTCAGCTGTGCCGCAACAGGAACTCCTGGTAAATAAAGTTTAAATGAGGCCAGCAGAGAACAAAGTTCTCAGTTTTTTTCTACAAAAATAAAAGTAGACATGCCATTCAAATTATGAAATGAAAAATGGGACTTTTAGCAAAAGAAGGATGGCACAGTGACCACTGGGGTGAGACTTTCTTGATCTCTTGTTTGAATTCACCCGCATCCAGCCTACTGTGTGGACGGCCTCTCCCCACTTCTAGTAAGACAGGGTCCAAGACCCCCACCCTCTTATTCTACTCACACTTGTCTCCCACTAACAGCCCCCCGCCCCGCTGAAATAAATCCCCGATGAGTGTTGTCACTCATACAATAAGTAACCTTTTTGATTATAAGAAAAGTTTTGTCTTCCAAAAGCATACATACATATATATTCTCAAAGATAATAGGCAAGGTATGTTATTTTAGAATTATAATTAGATCTGCCTTCAGTGTGTTGGCAATGTTCTTTTAGGCCACGCTATTATGGAGCAAAACTGCAACTATCATTCCTTAACTGGGAAGAGTCGGTGAATGGGATATGTTAGATGTTTATACCTGTTGTGGCAGATAACCATTTAATTATCTGTCAGTAATTGAAATTCTGACTGTATTTATCATCTTTCAGTAGATTTTTTTGGTGTGGAAATGTGATCTGAAAGTTTTGATATTATTATTATTTTGGCCATGCATGCAGGATGCAAAAGTTCCAAGACCAGGGATTGAACCTGCGCCAAAGCAGTGAAACTGCCAGATCCTTAATTGCTAGACCACCAGGGAATTCCGTGATAATATTATTTTATTTTTGCTTAATATCTTTGCCTTTATCCTGTAATCTGTGAAAACTGATTCCTCTCATTTTCCCAAAAGAGGCTTCACTCTTCCAATCTGCTGTTTGATTCCACCTTCATCGCTGGCTATTTTGCTCATTCATTCAGTAAGTATCCACTGAGGGTCGTCTACATGCAGGTGTTGTATAGAGCACAGAAAATACAGCAATGGATTAAACAGAACTTCTGCCTTGGGAAGCTTGTGTCAATTTTGTTTTTCTAGCTTGGTTGGCTAAAAAATATATATAAATATGTCTAAAAATATAAATAGATACATGTATATTAATTAAATATATTTTACGTTATTTATTCCTTTCTGCTCTTTAGGGGCCTGATATAATTTTGAGCTTCTTCTTCTAGAAGCAGGTAAACTCACTTTGCTGACCTCACACAGCAGTCCTCGTTTTCAGCAGGGAAATGCCATCTCCTGTCTTCTCACACCCAGTGTTCTCAGAGATCAGTCATTCTGTTTCACACACAATTCGCGTTTCTTTGATCCTCTGTAAGTTCCCATCCTGTCAGCCAGCTGGAGATTGTTCTTCATGTTCTTGCCCAGGTGACACTTACAGTAGACGGTGGTCCCACAGGTCCTCCCAGGACTGGCAGATGCGGGAGTGGCTGAAGTGCCCACTGTGGAAGGTCACCGGTCTCTCAAGTAGTCCACGTTGACTCTGTAGCTTGACCCACTTGAAGCTCTGTCGTGGCTGCTACCATCACCACTGGGTAATGCATGCCAGTGCCGGCAAAAGTGCAAACCTGGCTCTGCGGGAACGGGGACCAGGTGAGACACAGGCAGTCCCCTCTGTCCTCACTGCCCTTCTGGAAACTAGCAGGCTGTCCCATTGCACATCTCCACGCTGGCAGCAGTTCTAACTCCAGCCCCGCCGCCTCAACCCAGCCATTCTGTAATTCACATTAAATAGCCTTAATTATAGGGTCTTAACACAATAGACATTTTCCCAAAGATGACATACGGATGGCCAGTAGGCACATGAAAAAATGCTCATCGTCACGGATTACTAGAAAAATGCATCTCAAAACTACAATGAGGTACCGCCTCACACCAGTCAGAATGGCCATCATTAAGAAGGCTGCGCATAAACGCTGGAGAGGGGGTGGAGAAAAAGGAACCTTCCTATGCTGATGGTACGAATGTAAATTAATACAACCATTATGGAAAACAGTAGAGTTCTGAGGTTTCTCAGAAAACTAGACATAGAACTACCCTATGATCCAGCAATCCCACTCCTGGGCATCTATCAGGACAAAACTAAAAAAAAAGATACATGCACCCCTATGTTCAGTGCAGCACTATTCACAATAGCCAAGACATGGAAACAACCTAAATGTCCACTGACAGATCGAAGGATTAAGAGGTGGTACATATATAGAATGGAATACTATTCAGCCATTTAAGAACAAAATAATGCCATATGTAGCAACATGAATGCAATTAGAGATTCTCATACTAAATAAAGTAAGTCAGAATGAGGAAGGCAAATACCATATGATATCACTTACATGTGGAATCTAAAATAGGGCCAAATGAACCTATCTACAAAACAGAAACAGCCTCACAGACATAGAGAACAGAGTTGTGGTTGCTAAGGGGGAGGAAGGGAGTAGGATGGACTGGGAGTTTGGGTTAGTAGATGCAAACTGTTACATTTAGAATGGATGAGCAATCATGTCCTACAGTACAGCACAGGGGACTGTATACAGTCTCTTGAGAGATCGTGATGGAAGATAATACAAGAAAAGAATGTATATATATTTGTGACTGGGTCACTTTGCTGTACAGCAGAAATTGGCACATTTTAAATCAATGCTTACACTTTAATAAAAAATAAAAAGACAAAAAAATAATTATGGGGGCTTAAATTTTTCTTTTTCATCAGCTATGTTTTCTTTCTTTCATTCTTTCTTTTTTTTTTTTTAGGGTCGCACCTGCAGCATATGGAGGTTCCCAGGCTAGGGGTCAAATCAGAGCTGTGACTGCCGGCCTATACCACAGTCACAGCAACGAAGGATCCAAGCAGCATCTGCAAACTATTCCTTAGCCCACTGAGTGAGGCCAGGGATCAAACCTGCGCCTTCATGGATGCTAGTCAGATTTGTTTCCACTGAGCCACGGCGGGAACTCCCAGCTATGTTTTCAAAACCATGAGGTTGTGTGTTCGATCCCTGGCCTCGCTCAGTGGGTTAAGGATCCGGCATTGCCGTGAGCTGTGGTGTAGGTTGCAGACGTGGCTCGGATCCCACGTTGCTGTGGCTGTGGCGAAGGCCGGCGGCTACAGCTCCTGTTAGACCCCTAGCCTGGGAACCTCCATATGCCGCGGGTGCGGCTCCACATAAAGGCAAAAAGACAAAAAAAAAAAAAATTCTTGCTATAGGTACTTTGTATTTTCTATTTTGGTTCCCTTAATCAGTCTTATTGGGGGTTTATCAATTTTATTAATCTTTTCCAATAACCAACTTTTATCAGTTATATTAATCTTTTCCAATAACCAACTAGGAAATAAATTTTGTAGATCTGCTTTTTATTTCAACCATTCAGCTTCTGTCTTAATTATTTCCATTCTGCTTTCTTTGGGTTTACTTTCCTTGTTTTTTTCCTTTTAGCTAGCTTCTTGAGATAAAACTTAAGATAATTAATTTAACCTCTTTTCCCTTATAACATGTGCCCTTAGAGCTATAGAATTCCCTCTAAGCAGAGCTACAACTGCATCCTAGAAGTTTTGTTTCCTTTCTAGAGCCACACCTGGGGCATATGGAAGTTCCCAGGCTAGGGGTCAAATTGGAGCTGCAGGTCCTGGCCTACACCACAGCAGCACCGGATCCAGGCCATGTCTGCAACCTACACTACAGCTTGCAGCAACGCTGGATCCTTAACCCATCGAGTGGTGCCAGGGATCAAACCCACATCCTCATGGATACTAGTCATGTCCTTAACCCACTGAACCACAAGAGGAACTCCCTACAAATTTATTTTTTCTTTTCTTTCTTTTTTTCTTTTTCTTTTTGCCTTTTTTAGGGCTGCACTCGCTGCATGTGGAGGTTCCCAGGCTAAGAGTTCACTTGGAGCTGTAGCCGCCAGCTTATGCCACAGCCACAGTCACGGGAACTCGGGATCCAAGCCGCTTCTGCTATCTACACCACAGCTCATGGCAATACCGGATCCTCAACCCACTAAGCGAGGCCAGGGATCAAACCCGTGTCCTCATAGATATTAGTCAGGTTCATTAACAGCTGAGCCACGACATGAACTCCTACAAGTTTTTAAAGCAACAAATTGCTAGCATTTATTCAGATCATACCGTGCATAAAGCACAGTACTGAACACTTTATAAGCATTCTCTTTCAATTTTATATACTTTTATTAAACATAATTTACACTCAGTAAAATACACACATCTTAAAGGTACAGTTTAAACAAATTTTACTATACATCAGTGTTATCACCATATCCAGCTGGGGAACATGGTTCTCATTCCAGAAAGCTTCTTTATGCTTCTCCCTAGTTAATATCTATGTCCAGAGGTAACCAGCCTTCTGATTTCTATTATCATTGGTTAGTTGTGCCTGTTCTGGACCTTCATATAAATTGAATCCAACAATAGCCCAATAGTATGTACACTTTTGTGTCTGGCTTTTTTGTTCAAATTAATGTTTTAGATATGAACATGTCTGTGTTGTTGCATTATATTATTAAATGCCATAGAATATTACATTGCATAGATATATCATAATTTATTGATCCATTTTCCTAAAGATGTAAGTTTAGTTTTTTCCTATTTTTTTTGTTATTGTAAATAAAACTTCTATGAAAATTCTTGTAATACTGTTAGGTGAACATCTATTCTCTTGGTCTTGTGTGGACTTGTTGTGTCAAGGATATGCGAATTTTAAGGTTTAGTAAATACTGCCAATGTTTCAAATATTTTAAGTTACAATGTACTAAATAAATGTCAGTTTTCCTATTTTTCTCTCTTCTTGACATATTTTTAATTGACAGTATGGGAGATTTTAATGTTTTGTTAAACATTTTTAGAGGTCAAGGAACAATCATAATTATTCCCATCAATTATTAAGATCACTTAAAAAGTTTCAGCTTGTCCCACATTGCTGTGCAAAGTGAAGACTGCCTGTATTTATCTTAACATAATCACAAGAGTGATAGCCTGGCACATTTGCCATATATGTGTGTATGTTTATATATGTTTATATGTATATACGCATACGTACATATATATACACACACACACACATACACATATGTGTGTATATATATATATATATTTGATGCTAAGTAGCATTGATTTTTAATTTTTAAATTTTTTTTCTTTTTACAGCTGCACCTTCAGCATATGTAAGTTCCTGGGCTAGAGGTCAAATTGTAGCTGCAGCTGCTGGCCTATGCCACAGCCACACCAGATCTTTAACCCACTGAATGAAGCCAGGGATCAAATCCTCATCCCAATGGACATTATGTTGAGTTCTTAACCCACTGAGCCACAATAGCAACTCCTGATTTTTAAATTTTGTTTTCTAGTACATTATAGCTAGCATATAGAAATATAACTGATTTTGTATATTGACTTCATTAAATTATTAGTTTGCTTGTAGATTCTTTTAGAAATTCCAAAAATATGAAAAAAAGCCAATTCTAAAAATATTATCTGGAGTTCCCATTGTGGCTCAGTGGTTAACGAATCCAACTGGGAACCATGAGGTTGCGGGTTTGATCCCTGGCCTTGCTCAGTGGGTTAAGGATCCGGTGTTGCCGTGAGCTATGGTGTAGGTTGCAGACGCGGCTCGGATCCCGCGTTGCTGTGGCTGTGGCGTAGACCGGCAGCTACAGCTCCTGTTAGACCCCTAGACTGGGAACCTCCATATGCCACTGGTGTGGCCCTAGAAAAGGCAAAAAGACAAACAAACAAACAAAAAATGACGTTATCTGTCAATAAGCAGTTTTTACTTCTTCCTTTTCAATCTTTATATCTTTTGTTTCTTTTTGGACCTTCACTACAATGTCAAATAGAATGAGAGCAAGTCCTCATTTTGTTCCTGATGTTAAGAGAGAAAGCATTCAATATTTTATCATTATGCATGATTTAACTGAAATTCTTTAAAGATTTTCTTTATTTGGTATTCCCATCATGGCTCAGCGGTTAACAAATCCGAAACCATGAGGTTTCGGGTTCGATCCCTGGCCTCTTTCAGGGGGTTAAGGATCCGGCATTGCCTTGAGCTGTGGTGTGGGTCGCAGACACGGCTCAGATCTGGTGTGGCTGTGGCTGTGGCTGTGGTGTAGGCCAGCGGCTACAACTCCGATTCGACCCCTAGTCCAGGAATCTCCGTATGCCACCAGTGTGGCCCTAAAAAGGACAAAAGACCAAAAAAAAAAAAAGGTTCTTTATCAGATTAAGAAACTTCCCCCTTTTATATTACTTGGCTGAATTTGATGAAATGCTTTTTCTGAATCTGTAGAGATGATCATACACGCCCCTCCCCCTCATTCTGTTCATGCAGAAAATTACCGTGATTGATTTATGGATATAAAATTACATGATTATTGACATTTGACCCTGCATGCCTAGGATAAAACCCACTTTGTCATTAAGTTTATCTTTTTGATTTATAAGTTTATTTGATTTGCTAATATTTTGCTAATAGAATGTTGGCATCTATTTTATTATTTTTTTAAATTCTTTTGTCTTTTTGTCTTTTTAGGGCTGTACCTGCCGCATATGGAGGTTGCCAGGTTAGGGGCTGAACTGGAGCTGTAGCAGCTGGCCTACTCCGCAACATGGGATCTGAACCGTGTCTGCGGCCTACACCACAGCTTACCATAGCGCCGGATCCTTAATCCACTGGGCAAGGCCAGGGATCAAACCTGCATCTTCATGGATACTAGTCAGGTTCGTTAACCACTGAGCCATAACGGGAACTCCAGTGTTGGCCTCTATATTCATGAGGGATGTAGGTCTGAAATGTTCCATTCTTGTAATTTTCTTTCCTCATCAGTTTTTGATATCAGGATTATGCTGGCCTCTTAAATGAGTTGAGAAATTTCCTTTTTCCTCTGTCTTGAAAGAGTTTGTGTATGATTGGTATTATATTTTCCTTGGATGTTTGGTAGAATTTACCAATGAAATCATTTGGACCTAGAGTTTTCTTTGTAAGAAGGTTCTTAATCATTCATTTAATTACACTAAAACTAGGACTGTTCAGGTATTTTATTTATTCTTATGTCAGGTTTAGGTTCAATTATGTTATGTTTTCTTTATTTGTTCAGTTAAAAACTATTCTGTTTTCCACTGTAATTTCTTATTTGATCTATCAATTATTTAGAAGTTCCTGTTTAACTTCAAATAGTTAGAGATTTTTAATTTGTCCATTATTAATATTTTTAATTCCATTATGGTTATATAACATCCTTTACATGATTTCAGTCCTCAGAAATGTGTTGATTTGTATTATGGCCCAGCGAACAGTCTATCTTAATTCCATGTGTGCTTACAAAGAAGTTGTATTCTGCACTTGTTGGGTATCATATTCTACATATGTCAAGAGGATTCATTGTGTGGTTCAGAAATTCCAGATTCTTAGTACATTTCATCTAGCTATTCTTAAGTTACTGACAGGAGAGCTGAAATCTCCTTCTGTGATTTTTGGTTTATTTCTCTCTTCCTACAGTTCTGTAAAATATTGCTTTATGGATTTTACAGCTATGCCATTAGGCACATATGTGTTTATAACTGCCTTTTAATGAATTCACCATTGTATTATTTTTGTTAAAGTCCCTGTTTATCTCTAATAGTTCTCCTTGCCTTGGATATGAATATAACCACTCCACCTTTGTTCTTATTGATTCTCACTATTTTTGTGACAGATCTCTTTCCATACTTTTACTTTCAACCTATCTGTATTCTTACATTAAAAGTATGTCATGTATACATAACACTGGGTCATTTAAAAAAACTAATCAGGAATCTCTGTCTTTAATTATAGTGTTCAGTCCTTTTGTATTTAGGTGGCAACTGACATGTTTGGGTTTGTCTGCTCTACTGCTCTTTGCTTTCAATTTGTTCCATCTGGTGTTTATTCCCTTTGCCTCCTTTTCTACCATTAAATTAAGGAGAATTGACAAATTGACAATGCTTCTATCATAATTAGAGGTTTTAACATTCCTCCCTCACCAATTATTTATATTTTATTTTATTTTATTTATTTATTTATTTTGCTGTGCCTGCAGCATATGGAAGTTCCCAGGCCTGGAATTGAACCTGCACCACCAGTGACCAAAAAGTGCTGCAATGACAATGCCAGATCCTTAACCCGCTGTGCCACAAGAGAACCCCCTCCTAACTGATAGAACTAGAGATAGGATTAAGATGGCAAAGTAGTAGGACTGGAGCTCACCTTCTCTCATAAAAGCCACAAAATTACAGATAACTGCTGAACAACCTTCAACCAAATAGACTGCAAACTATCAAAAAAGATATCCTACACCAGAGGACAAAGAGGAGGCCATATCAAGATGGTAAGAGGGGTGATTACACAATATAAGCAACCCCATAATTGTCAGGTGGGCAGCCCACAGACTGGAAAGTAACTGGATCACAGAGGCTCACCTACAGGAATGAAAGTTCTGAGTCCTACATCAGTTTCCCACGCCTGGGGATCTGGCATTGGGAGAAGGAGCCCCCAGAGCATCTGGCACTGAAGACCAGTGGGCTTGTGCACAGGAGCTCCACAGGACTGGGGAAACAGAGACCTATTCTTGAAAGGCACACACAGGCTTTCACGTACACTGGGTCCTGGGCAAAGCAGAGACTTCATAGGAATCTGGGTCAGACCCGATTGCAGTTCTTGGAGGACCTCCTGGGAAACAGGGTGTTACTGTGGCTCAATTTTGGGGGGAGGACATTGGGGCAAAGGTCTCTTGGATAATCCTCAGCGAATGTTCCTCTAGAGGTGGCCATTTTGGAAAAATCTGGCCCCACACATGAGTGCGAAGAAATCCCAGGACAAACAATAATCCAGGTGTGATTACAGCCCTACCCATCAGCAAGCAGCCTGCCTAAATATACCCCCAGGCACACAGCCCTCTCTAATTTCACCCAGAGACAAAGTCCTACCCACCAGAGGGTTAAGAATCAGCTTCACCTACCAGTGGGCAGGCACTAGTCCCTCCCATCAGGAAGCCCACAGCAAGCCCTCTTACCAACTTCAGCTACAAGGGGGCAGACATCAGAAGTAAGAGAGGCTACAACGCTATTGTCTGCAAAAAGGAGACCCCACCAAAAACCTATAAAAATGAAAAGGCAGAGAAGTATAACTCAGATAAGGGAGCAAGAAGAAAAACCCAGAAAACCAGCTAAGTGATCTGGAGATTATTAAGCTCCATGAAAAAGACTTTTGACTGATGATAGTAAAGATGATTCAAGACACTGGAAATAAACTGGACTTAATAGATATTTATAGGACATTCCATCCAAAAGCAGCAGAATACACATTCTTCTCAAGTGCGCGTTGAACAGTCTCTAGGATTGATCACATTCTGGGCCACAAATCAAGCCTCGATAAATTTAAGAAAACTGAAATCATATCAAACATATTTTCTGACCACAACACTATATGACTGGAAATCAACAAGATAAAAACTGCAAAAAAGTGGAGACTAAACGATATGCTACTAAACAACCAATGGATCACTGAAGAAATCAAAGAGGAAATTAAAAAATACCTAGAAGCAAATGACAGCAAAGATACCACACTCCAAACCCTATGGGATGCAGCAAAAGCAATTCAAAGAGGCAAGTTCATATCAATATAAGCCTACCTCAAGAAACAAGAAAAAGCTCAAATAGACAACCTAACTTTACATCTAGAGCAGCTAGAGAGAGAAGAACAGACAAGACCTAAAGTTAGCAGAAGGAAAGAAATCATAAAGACTGGAGCAGAAATAAAGGAAATAGAAACAAAGAAAACCACAGAAAAGATCAGTGAAACTAACAGATAAACAAAATTGATAACCCTTAGGCAGACTTATCAAGAAAAAAGAGAGAGGACACAAATCAATAAAATTAGAAATGAAAAAGGAGAAGTTACAATAGGCATCACAGATACAAAGGATCATGAGACTACTACATGCAACTATATGCCAATAAAATGGAAAACCTAGAAGAAATGTACAAATTCTTAGAAAAGTACAATCTTCCAAGACTAAATCAAAATGAAATAGAAAACAAACGGACCAATCACAAGTACTGAAATTGAAACTGTGATTTAAAAACTTCTAACTGGAGCTCCTGTCATGGCTCAGTGGTTAACAGATCTGACTAGGAACCATGAGGTTGTGGGTCTTGCTCAGTGGGGTAAGGATCCAGCATTGCTGTGAGCTGTGGTGTAGGTTGCAGATGCAGCTTGGATCTGGTGTTGCTGTGGTGCAGGTCGGCGGCTACAGCTCCTATTAGACCTCTAGCCTGGGAACCTCCATATGCCATGGGTGTGGCCCTAGAAAAGGCAAAAAGACAAAAAAAAAAAAAAAAAACTTCCAACAGACAAAAGTCCAGGACTAGATGGCTTCACAGGTGAATTCTATCAAACATTTAGAGAAGAGCTAACACCTATCCTTCTGAAACTATTCCAAAAAAGTGCAGAGGAAGGAACACTCCCAAACTCGTTCTATGAGGCCACTATCATCTGATACCAAAAACAGACAAAGATACTATGAAAAAAGAAAATTACAGGCCCATATCACTGATGAACATAGATGCAAAATACTAGCAAACCAAATCCATCAATATGTTAAAAGGATTCTACATCATAATCAAGTGGAATTTACCTCAGGGATGCAAGGATTACTCAATATCTGCAAGGATTCTTTAATATCTGCCGATTGATCAGTATGATACACCACGTTAACAAACTGAAGAATAAAAACCATATGATCCTCTCAATAGATGCAGAGAAAGCTTTTGACAAAATCCAACACCTATTTCTGATAAAAATCCTCCAGAATGTGGACATAGAGGGAACCTACCTCAACATACTAAAGGCCATATATGACAAACCCAGAGCTAACATCATTCTCAATGGTGAAGCGCTGAAAGAATTCCCACTGAGACGAGGAACAAGACAAGAATGTCTACTCTCGCTGCTACTATTCAACATAGTTTTGGAAGTTCTAGCCATGGCATCAGAGAAGAAAAAGAAATAAAAGGAATCCAAACTGAAAAGGAAGAAGCAGAACTATCTCTGTTTGCAGATGACATGATACTATGCCTAGAAAATCCTAAAGAGACTACCAGAAAACTGTTATAGAGTTCATCAATGAATTTGGCAAAGTCACAGGATACAAAATTAATACACAGAAATTGCACAAAAGACCAGAAAGAGAAATTAGGGAAACAATTCCATTTACCATCAAAACAAAAAGAATAAAATACTTGGGAATACACCTACCTAAAGAGACAAAAGCCCTGTACTCTGAAAACTATAAGACACAGATGAAAGAAATCAAAGATGACACAAACCGATAGAAAGACACACCATGGTCTTGGATTGGAAGAGTCGATATTATTACAATGACGATACCACCCAAGGCAATCTACAAATTCAATGCAATCTCTATCAAATTACCAACGATGTTTTTCACAGTAGTAGAGTAAACTATTTTAAAGTTTGATTGAAAGCACAAAAGACCACAGAATAGCCAAAGCCATACTGAGAAATAAAAATGGAGCTGGAGGAATCAGACTCCCTGACCTCAGACTATACTACAAAGCTACAGTCATCAAAACTATATGGTACTAGCACAAAGTCAGAAATATAGATCAGCGGAATAGAATAGAAAGCCCAGAATTAAACCCACACACCTACACTCCACTAATCTATGACAAAGGAGGCAAGAATGTACAATGGAGAAGACAGTCCCATCAGTAAGCGGTGCTGGGAAAACTGGACAGCCACATGTAAAAGAATGAAATTAGAACACTTCCTAACACCATACACAAAAATAAATTCAAAATGGATTAAATACCTAAATATAAGACCGAATACTATAAAACTTTCAGAGGAAAACATAGGCCAAACACTCTCCAACATAAACCACAACAATATCTTCTCTGATCCATCTCCTAGAGTAGTGACAATAAAAACAAAAATAAATAAGTGGGACTTAATTAAACTTCAAAGTTCCTGCACAGCAAAGGAAACCCTAAACAAAATGAAAAGACAACCCACAGAATGGGAGAAAATATTTGCTAATGAAGCAACTGACAAGGGATTAATCTCCAAAATCTATAAATACCTCCTAAGGCTCAATACCAAAAAAACAAACAACCCCATCAAAAAATGCGCAGAAGATCTAAACAGACAATTCTCCAAAGAAGACATACAGATGGCCAAAAAACACATGAAAAGATGTTCATCATCACTACTTATTAGAGAAATGCAAATCGAAACCACAATGAGGTACAACTTTATGCCGGCCAGAATGGCCATCATCAAAAAGTCTACGAACAATAAATGCTAGAGAGGGTGTGGAAAAAAGGGAACCCTATTACACTGTTGGTGGGAATGTAAATTGGTGCAATCGCTGTGGAAAACAGTATGGAGATTCCTCAGAAAACTAAAAATAGAATTACCACTTGATCCAGCAATTCCACTCCTGGCCATGTATCCAGATAAAACCATGACTTGAAAAGATACATGTACTCCAGTGTTCGTTGCAGTACTATTTACAGTAGTCAAGACATGGAAAAAACCTAAATGTCCATCAACAGAGGATTGGCTAAAGAAGCTGTGGTACATACAGCATGGAATATTACTCAGCCATTAAAGGGAAAGAAATAATGGCATTTGCAGTAACATGGATGGACCTAGAAATTATCATGATAAGTGAAATTAGACAATGAGACACCAATGTCATAGGTTATCACTTACATGTGGAAGCTAAAGAAAAAGAAACACAATAAACTTCTTTGCAAAACAGATACTGACTCACAGACTTTGAAAAACTTATGGTTTCCAAAGGAGACAGGTTGGGCGGTAGGAGAATGGGCTGGAGGTTTGGGATGTAAATCCTATAAAATTTGGTTGTGATAATCATTGCACAACTATAAAGGTAATAAAATCCATTGAGTAAAAATACTGACATAGCTAGAATATAATCAACAAAGATATAGAAGATCTGAACACTATTACATTTTCACATAATAGGTATTTGCAAGATGCACCACAATGTAGCTGGCTTCAAGTGTACATGATACACCATATGCTAAGCAATAAAATTAAAAGGGTTGAAATTATACAAAGTATATTATCTGGCCACAGTAGAATTAAATCAGAGCTCAATAACAATAAGATAACTAGAAAAAAAACAAATATTTGGAAATAAAAAAACTCTTCTATATAATTCATGAGTCAAAGAAAAAATCACTGGGGAAATTGGAAAACATTTTAGTTTAACTAAAGAAGGAAAATACGATACATCAAATTTTGTGAGATGCAGCTAAATTTGAGGGAAATTTATAGCTTTAAATGCTTGTATTAAAAGGAGAGCAATCTAAGCCAATGATCTGTACCCCTACCTCAAAAAACTGGATAAAAAAGTGCACATTAAACCTAAATTAAGCAGAAGGAGGGAAATCATAAAAACAAGTTCAGTAATTTATGAAACACAACACAGAATAGAACATAACAATTGTGAAAAATCAATGAAACAAAAAACCATTTTCTTAAATGTTGATAAAATTGATAAGCTTCTAGCCAAATTTACAAAGGAAGAAAAGAAGGAAGACATAAAATATTAATATTAGGACTGAAAGAGGAGACATCACTACAGTCTTTACAGTCTTTACAGATATTCAAAGGGTAGCAAAGACATAGTATATTATGAACAACCTTATGCCAAAAAATTGGACAATCTAGATGAAATGGACAAATTCCCTCAAAGACAAAAACTACCAAAAGTGGTACAAAAAGAAACAGGAAATTTGGATAGCCCTTTACCAATTTCAAAAAAAAAATCTGTTACTTAAAACTTCTCACAAAGGAAACTGGCTCAGAAGTCTTCACTGATGGATTCTATGAAATATTTTACAGATAAAAAACCAGTCCTATAAGAACTCCTTTAAAAAATAAGGAAGTATGAAAATTCCCAATTCATTTACAAAGCCGTATTGCCTTAATGCCAAAGCCAAAGGAAGATATTACAAGAAAAGGCCAATATTCCTCATGAACATAGATTCAAATTTAAGTAAAATTAAATTGAATATCCATGTATGTATATATGTATCTCTAACCTTCTATCTATAAATATGTATAGAAAGATACTTGGGATGATGTTTACCTAATACTGATGATTGTTTCTGGTTGGTAGTTAAAAAAAGAAATTCATGGTTGTGCTTTTCTGTATTGTTTGAACCTGTTTTAACAAACATGATTATGTAGCAGAATAATTACAGTCTTTAGAAAAAAATTGTAAGCAAATATGTCCTATAGTTCTAGGTTATAGGATTATGACGGTTTGTGTTTTTTCTTTATACTTTTCTAAATTTTAAAAATAAAAATGGATATTAGTTGTTGGTTTTCAGGACACAGACTTTAAAATTTTGGGTGGTTTCTTTCTATTCCTATTTTATCCAGTGTTTTCTATCGGAAAGTGCACTGAATTTTGTCAAATATCTTCCTGGCATCTACAGATATGATCACATGATTTTTAAATTATCCTCCTACTGAGCCAAGCTTGCATTCCTGGTGGAACCAGTTTATTGCATGAACGTCTACTTAGTAAGGTACAAGCAGAAAGCAAACTTTTCCTACTGTCCTTCAAGCCCACTCTGGGGTGCTCCTCCACGCTCTGGATGACATCTTGGACAGCTTTCAGATTTTCTAATTGCTTTTGGTCTAAGAACAGTTCATCTTAGTAATGAAACAAACTTATCCAAATGAATATTTGAAACTCAACTTTTTATCTGATTTAAATTTCTCCCCTCTTTTAGTTCTGCCTCTGACTGGGAAATCTGAGGTGGGGGCAAGGGGTTCACCTCTTTCCTAAGTGGGGAGCTGTTACTAGTTAGGGTTCTACAGAGAAACAGAACCAATACGATGTTTACAGCTATATCAAAATAAAATGTTCATAAGGAATTGTCTCACATCATTCTGGAAGCTGAAGAAATCCCCACATCTGCACCTGCAAGCTGGAGACCCAGGACACCTGGTGACGTGATTCAGTCTGGGTGGGAGGCCCTGAGAAGCAGGGGAGCCGATGGTGTAATTCCTAGTTGGAGGGCAGCAGAAGCTGATGATCTCAGATCAACAGTCAGGCAGAGAGAGGGAATTTGCCCTTCTTCCACTTTCCCCCCACCCCTTCTTTCTTTTCTTTTGTTTTTGGTTGCACCTGGGGCATGCAGAAGTTCCCGGGCCAGGGACTGAACCCATGCCAAGGCAGTGACCTGAGCCACAGCAGTGACAATGCTTGATCCTTAACCCACTGAGCCACCAGGGAACTCCTCCCTCCCTCCAACTTTCTGTACCATTCAGATCCTCAACAGATTGGATGACACCCACGCATACTCTACTCAGTACATGACTCAAGTGCTAATCGCATCCAGAAACACCCACATGGACACACCCAAAATCACTTTGAACCAAATATCTGGATACCTGTGGTCCAGTCAAGTTGACGTGTAAAGTTAGAGAGCTGAGATGAGGAGAGGGGAGGTCCTACTAGTTTGGCATGTTGTCATCTGGTATTGGTGCCCTGGGGGTGTGTTGCACTTACAGTTACTGAGGGAGGCTTGCTCCCCAACACTGAGGCTCTCTGGTGCAGAGTCTTTGATCCAGGTAATACCTCCTGGGGGGGCAGGGTTGCCCTCTCCCCTCAGTCCCCTGGCTGTCCTTTTGCCCAGTGTGCGCCCACCCTTTCCATGGGGTCCGTCTCTGGCCCATGGGAAATACACACATGCCACTGCTGAAGGCCCGAGGTGCGGGCCTTTCTTAAGACAGTCCTCGCCCATAATCTGCTGTCAGACAAGGGCAGCTCCAGTCAGTCCTGACCTTGTATCATTGTCAGATCCTGTGTCCCTCAGGTTTCGGGATTCCCTCCTTTGACTTGGGGTGGAAGGCCAGGTGGGGGTACGCTCAGGGACAACACTCACTTTCCAAACACCTCCCCACTCCCACTCCTCAATGCCCTCAAGGAAACTTCCGAGTCTGGAGGGT
>PVHT021183691.1:6176193-6267917 GCA_004024745.2 Catagonus wagneri | reverse complement strand
ACTGAGCGAGGCCAGGGATCGAACCCGCAACCTTGTGGTTCCTAGTCGGATTCGTTAACCGCTGTGCCACGATGGGAACTCCTACTGGTCTTTGATACTAAGGTATTTCTAGCTTTATGAAATTACATAGGGGCTCCTCTGTATAGTTTTGTGTAGTTTCAATAACAAGGAAATTGTTTAGCTGTAAAACCATCTTGGCATGGTGCCTTATAAAGTGATAAATCTTTAACAACTTTCCCAAGTTTTTCTTTTTCTTTTGCTTTTTAAGGCCACACCCATGGCATACGGAAGTTCCCAGGCTAGGGGTCAAATTGGAACTCAGCTTCTGGCTTACACCACAGCCACAACAACACAGGATCCAAGCGACATCTGAGACCTACACTGCAGTTCAAGGCAATGCCCGATCCTTAACCCACTGAATGAGGACAAGGACCGAGCGCACAGCTTCATTGAGACAACTCTTGGGTCCTTAACCCACTGGGCCACAGTGGGCACTCTCCAAGTTTCTCTGCTGTTACTGAATTGTTCAGGTTTTCTACCTCTCCCTGGGTCACGTTTGGCAATACACACTTTGTTGGAAAAGCATTCATTTTCTTTGTAGGTTTTCACATTTATTGCCATAAAGTAGCTCGTAATGCTCTTGTGTGAGCTTCCTAAGGCTACTGCAATGTATTACCACAAACTGTGTGGCTTAAAATGACAGAAGTTTATTCTCTCCTAGTTCTGGAGGCGGGAGGTACAAAAATTAAGTTGTTGACAAGATAGGTTCCTTCTGGAGCCTTGGAGGGAGAGTCTGTTAAATGTCTCCCTCTGAGCTCCTGCAGCCTCTCGGCAGTCCTTGGCGTTCCTCGTCTTGTAGAAGCATCATTCCAACCTCCGCCTTCATCTCACTTGGCCTCCCCACCTGTGTCTCTGATCTTGTTTCCTTTTTAGGGCCACACCCACAGCATATGGAAGTTCAGGGGTCGAATCGGAGCAGCAGCTTTGGCCTATGCCACAGCCACGGCAACACCGGATCTGAGCCGCATCTGCAACCTACACCAAAGCAATGCTGGATCCTTAAGCCACTCACTGATCAAGGCCAGGGATTGAATCTGAATCCTCATGGAGCCAACATCAGGTCCTTAACCTGATGAGCTACAATGGGAACTACCTTTTTTTTTTTCTTCTTTTTCTTGTGAGGACACCAAATGTTGAATTTAGGGGTTACCCTAAATCCAGGATAATCTCATCACTAGATCCTTAAAGATCTTAACCACATCTGCAAAGACCCAAACTCTAAACAAAATCACCTTCACAGGTACTGCAGTGTAAGACTTCGGCATATCTTTTCTTGACCACGATTCAACCTACTACACTTCTATTTATAGAATCATGAGAATTGGGTTGAGGGTTTCTGAGAAACTACGCATTTATTTGTAACTAAAATGTAAAAATCTTGAGAAGTTCCTGGTGGTCTAGTGGTTAGGATTCAGCAGCCTGGGTTCAATCCCTGGTCTGGGAATTTTTTTTCAGTACGCTTTTTTTTTTTTTATGGCCACACCCACAGCATATGGAAGGTCCCAGGCCAGGGACTGAGTCCAAGCCACAGCTGCGACTTGCTGAATCCTTTAACCAACTGCACCAGGCTGAAGATCAAACCCACACCTCCAAAGCAACCTGAGCTGCTGCAGCCAGATCATTAACCCATTTCCCCACAGGAGGAACTCCTTTTCAATACCCTTGGTTAATTATAGGCTTAACTAGATGATGCCTCAAAATGTATCTGCTGTTCCAGTTGGGGAGGTCTCTTACTAGACCAAGTCAATACAGACTCTGGTACCCAGAAGGCTGCAGTTGATCTCATATGTTCTAACGCTTTTTATTGCAGCAACTAGAAAACAGGAGCGAAAAGGTTGCTTTCACCTGGTAGAGAAATATGCCATTTCCCTCAGTCGACGTCACCTGTTTCTACACTACAATTCAGAGGCTTAAAACACTTTTCCTATCCTATTGGACATCAGGCTAGAGTAAAATATTGATGACATCATGATGATCAAATCTGGACCTGGTCTGGGAATGGAGATCCCACTTCAAGCCACTGCACACTGTAGCAAACAAAAACAGCAAAACAAACTTTATTTTCTGGCACCTTCCAGCATCATTAAGCAAGCCTTGCCTGCATGATGCCACTGGCTCCGTTTTCACGGGAAATCACTCTATCTTTTCCTTTTCACCACACATATTTGGGGGTTGTGGATGGCAATGCTGAGTTCCGTGAAATTCCTCTCCCGGAGCTGACCAGGAGGGAAAGGAATGAACTTTTCACACTTTCTGCCCACCATTTTATCTGAGGTCATGAGCTTCCTAAAGACTGGGGGATGGGAGGCACAGACCCATCCCTCCAGATACCACCCCGAGATTGATCGCTGCCAGGCCTGGTACTTCCCCCGGGGGAGGGGCTGGGTGCGAGCAGGGCCTCCCCCTTCACAAGGTCAAGGTCGCAGAGCCACCTCACCATCTCCAGGGCAACCTCCCCTCGCCTCCGCACAGGAGAGCATCGCTGCTGGCAACGAGAGATCATGACATCTGACAATCTGTGAAGCTGTCTGTCACAAGTCAGGGTCCTCTGTGCTAAGCAACTGTCGTGCAAACGTGACACATTTTCATCCAGATAAAGCCACACTAGCTTTGAGCACCATCCTACTGGAAAATACCGATCACAACCCTGGCGGCGGCGCACCGCACAGACCACCAGCTGCACTGCTGACAAAACGCTTCAGCCCCTTGGAAATCCTGGATTAGACCCACCAGAGCTCCGGAGAGGGATTTGGCGATGTCTGTGGAGGGGGATGCCTGCCACCGTCGAAGAGGGGAGAGCACAGGCCAATGGGTCTCAGGCTTCCCCAAGCAGCGGAATCACCTGAGGGCACCTGAGGGCGTGTTAACCATGGGTTGCTGAGCCCCACCCGAGTCTCTGACCTAGTGCATCTGGGGTGGGGAGAATATGCATTTTTCTTTTTACAGGTTCCCAGGTGATGTGTAGTCACTGAGAACGGCTGGCCCAAGTGGGGGCTTTGGACCCTGCCCTGTCAATAAGTTCTGTGACTGAGGCCCAAGGGAGGCCCTCACCCATTTTGTGAAGTGCTGGCTGCAGAGCGAACGGGCCAGAGGCCAGGGTCTTGGGGGTCCCCCCTGGAGTGGGTGTTTAGACTCAGAGGGGGGCAGGTGCTGGAGTTCACCTAACAGTTCCTAAGAGGGTCCTCCATCCTGGGCCTGTGTGAACCATTTGCCAAATTATGGTGGACTCGCTGCACTCCAGACCCAGGGCTCCCAGGGTGTACGTTAATCCGGGTTCAAGCAGCCTTTCTGGGGCGGGGGGGAGCAGTCCCAGAGGGCAGGGCCAAGAGCAGGGGCAGGAGGTAGAGGGGTCTGACCTTGAAAATCCCAGAACTGCTCTGCAGCTGGAACCGGAGGCCTTCGCTACAAACACCTTGAGGTTGGAAAGGAACCCATCCGCTCTGCGATGGCGCCACCTGGTGGACAAGGGGGACACTGGCCCAGCTTCCCAGGAATCTCAATAGGGATGGATAATACATTCTCAGTAACAGTGCTGCTGCTACCACAGAAATAACACTGGATGGAAGTGGTTCAGCTGTAATGCACCTGACTAGTAACCATGAGGACGCGGGCTAGGTCCCTGGCCTCGCTCAGTGGGCTAAGGATCTGGCATTGCTGTGAGCTGCTGTATATGTCAAAGATGGGGCTTGGATCCCGTCTTGCTACGGCTCTGGCGCAGGCCGACAGCTGTAGCTCCGATTCGACCCTTAGCCTGGGAACTTCCATATGGTGCAAGTGTGGCCCTAGAAAACAAAAAAACAAAAACAAAAACAAAAAAAGGAAAGGAAAGAAAGAAAGAATGCTGGAAGCGCTAAAAACAGCAACTATGGGAGTTTTTGTGGTTCAGTAGGTAAAGTGCCCACTGGTATCTATGAGGACGCAGGTGCAATCACTGGCCTTGCTTAGTGGGTTAAGGATCTGGCGTTGCCACAAGTTGCGGCATAGGTTGCAGATGAGGCTTGGATCTGGCATTGCCACGTGCGGCCTTAAAAAGAAAAAAAAAAGGATAGCAGCTGTGAAGTATGGGAAAACATTCTCCGTGAATGCCAGGCACACAGCATTCTTTGATGCATGGACACATTTAATCCTCACAGCAGCAAGGTCAATACTCACATGAGCCCGTTTTTCAGATGAGAGACCCCAGGCCCATAGAGTTGGAATAACTCGCCAAGGCCACATGGTCTGTGAGGAAGTGTCCTCTGATTCCAGTTTGCGTTGGCATGGAGGACACCCTTGGCATCCTGGCATCAGGCCTGTGAGAACCTCAGACTTATTTAACATCTCCAAAGGGCAGGATCCTTCCCTGAGGGGAGTTCAGTGTCCTCCTGGGGACACAGTGAGGGCCTTGGATGCTTTGCAGCCCAGAGGGCGCCATTCGCACAAATGCATGGTCAGGGGTGCACTCCCCCCTCCCCACCAGGCCGCGTAGCCTGGCCCTGCCCAGCCCAGAGCAAGCCCTCAGCCTTTCTCTTGGGCATTTCAGCTCTTTGCCCAACAGAAGGGCGTCTCTGTCACTAAAGCCCACCTCCTTCCTCAGCCTTTGATACTAAACTGCCCAGAGAAAATGCAGGTCACTGCAGAATGACAAAGGAGAGGGATTAACCCCGCTGGAGCTTCAGAGGGAGGAATTCTGATCCTTCTTGGACCCCGGAGAACCTGGCTGGGTGACCCCCGGGGGGGCAGAGCACCCCTCGCCCCCTCCCTGCCACCCAGTCCAGGACAAAGGGCCTCTCCTCCCCTTAGCTCCTGCCCAGCCATGCTGGCTGGACTGGGGGAAGCTGGCGACCCTGGCCAGCAGACTCGGTGGGCTGTGGGAGGGGTGCGGTTGGTGAAAACACGGATCTCATTGGCCGTGGAGACCCAAATGAAGAGAGCGTTTGTGGAAAGACTGAGGCTAGGAGGCTCTGAACCCGGCTGGGAAAAGAGATAGGAGTCAGGTGGGGCATCGCGGTTAAGCCATCGGCTGGCAGCACAGCTGGGCAGCTGTTCTCTGTGCACCACCTCACACAGCTCTGCTCACCAGGACCTGGATCTTGGCAAGGCCAACCACAGAGCAGGAACAAAAGTCTGGGTTCATTTGGGAGGGGTGGGGGGAGGGGAGGAGTTGATACATTAACTAGAAAGCCAGCTCGGGGTGTCCTTCATCCCGGGCTCCCCCAGCTGCCATCAACTAGGGCCAAGGTGGGCTCCCAGGGGGCTCCTGGCTGCCGGCTGCTCCCACGGGCTGGGGGCCAGAGGCCCCGGTGGTCTCACACAGTCTGCTAACTGCTAGCTGGCTGGCTAGTCTTGCTCAGAAAAAAGGCTGGGAAGAGGCAGCAGGCGGACAGGCGGTGGCCCGGGGAGGAGGAGGTCCAGGGCAGAAGCTCCGGAAAATGACAGTGATGTAGGTTCCAAATGCCTCTGCTGAGTCACGCAGGGGAAGTGGATCTGCATTCAGCGCACTTGGAAGAAGGCGGGGATGTGGGAGACGCGGCGGCAAAAGATTTGCCTCAAATGAGTTAAAATTAAAAAAGGGTGGGGTGGCTGGTGGGACTGGCTCATTCCCGGGGCGGCGAGGGTGGAGGTAAACGGAGCCAGACGGAAGTGCGTGCAGGGCCAGGCTCGGTCGGCCTGGCTGTCCCTGGGCCTCTGTTTCCCGTTCTGTGAAACAGGCGCCCTGCCCTCTACGTCACAGGATGCCTGACGAGTAAGTGGGACAGTTTGCATAAACAGCCCAGTGCCTGGTTATAGCAAAACTCAGCAAAACGTCCGCCCGGCAACCAGTGTGTGTGGTGCCTGCGCCCAGCGCCAAGCCCTCTGCTGACCTCGTAATGTGGGTGAGTGAGTTCAGGGCTCTGGGTGTCACATCTCAGGAACCTGTGAGATGCTCAGATCCCACACCCACTGACTCAGAAAACTGTGTCTTAAACCAGCCTCCCGGGTGATTGTGATGGTGGCCAGGAACTGCTGCCCGATTTCTAATTATTAGCACTGATGTTAGAGGGTGAGTGGGGTTTTTTTTGTTTTTTTTTTTTGTCTTTTTGCCTTTATGTAGAGCCGCAGCCACGGCATATGGAGGTTCCCAGGCTAGGGGTCTAACAGGAGCTGTAGCTGCCGGCCTTCGCCACAGCCACAGCAACGCGGGATCCGAGCCGCGTCTGCAACCTTCACCACAGCTCACGGCAACACCGGATCCTTAACCCACTGAGCAAGGCCAGGGATCTAACCTGCAACCTCATGGCTCCTAGTCGGATTTGTTAACCACTGAGCCACGAAGGGAACTCCCAGGGTGAGCATTATTATTCCTCCACCCGTCCTGGTTTGCCGGAGACTGTTCTGGGTTTAGCACTGAAAAATCTCACATCCCAGTCAACTCCTCTGTCACAGGCAAACTGAAACCTTGCTCACCCTATTAACAGCTGGAACCATATTTTATCCTAGGAAGGGGTTACGGGATTGTGGCAAAAGAAAGAAAACTGGGCGAGGGTGAGAGGATCTGAGTGGTGGGTGTTTTAACCAACTGGGGAGCTGCTGTCAGGGGAGGGATCGTGGGAGGGGGGTCTGGTGCAGTGTGAGGTGAGGGCCAACTGCGAGGCCCTGACAGCAGAGGGACCTTCCTTGGGACCCCAAGTTCTCAGCAAAGCCCAGAGATGGTTGCTGAGAGTGGCCTTGCTTGCGTGCCTTTTTTCTTTTTTTTTTTTCCAGTCTCAGCTAGGGCATATGGAAGTTTCTGGGCCAGGAGTAGAGACCTATGCTACAGCTGCAGCAATGCTGGATCCTTAACCCAGAGCACCACTGTGGGAACTCCCAAGAGTGGCATTCCTCCCTCCCTCCCTCCCTTTTCTTTGTTCAGCTGCAACCATAGCATATGTAAGTTCCTGGGCTGGGATGAATCCAGGCTGGAACTGTGACCTACTCCACAGCTGCAGCAAAGCTGGATCCTTAACCCACGGCACCGGGCTGGGGATCAAACCGGTGATTCCACAAAGACAAGCCAGATCATTAACCCAATGCACCACAGCAGGAACTCCCAAGAGTGGGCTTCCTTTGTGGAAACTGAGGCAGAGGCTGACCATCAGCGTTGGGAGGCTGTGGAGCAGTCAGAGGCAGAAATCTCTGGGGGACCCTGACCCCCTGGGAACTGAGTCTGCGTGGGGCTGCCATAGGCAGGGGTCTGGGGGCAGAGGAGGTTGGTAGGAGCCTGCCTGCCTTAGGTTTGAAGGCATGGAGGCCCCTGCTGATGGCTGTAATAATTATTAATCCATCTAATAAACTTTCAGCATTAACACGGTGGCACCGGACCCTCCCCTGATCCTGGGGACACACACATCACTGTAGATAGGACCGGGCCAGTCAACGAGTCAAGCCAGGCTCTGCAAGGACCTGCTTGAACGAAAAGAGAAGAATCCTCGTGGTCAAGTGTTCATCTGCAAAGGCAGTTGTTCATTAACCAACGGTGACTGAGAAACCCTAGGATTCAAGGGACCAGCTTAAAACAGAACCAAGCTGGGGGTTCGGGTCCTGGTCGTACAGCCCAATCTCCTGGGGAGCTTTAAAAAGCCTTCATTTCCTGAGCACCGACCCAGACCAACTGCACCAGATTCTCTGGGGGTATGGCCTGAGCAGCAAGGTTTTCTGGGTTTTGTTTTTAACCAGAACTCCCAAAGTGATTCTAACACAGCGATGTGCAAACCACCGATTACAAAAATTCGAGATGGTGGCCTGAGACGTCAGGTGCCTTTATTAGCACCTGACCGCCTTACATCTCGGCTCCTAGAACGGCTCCCAGCAGGGGTGAGTTGCCAAGTAGTCCCTGCACCGGTCACAGCATCCTCAGTTTCCTCTTTGTCAGCTGATGATCAGGGTGTTAGGGCCCGAGCGGCAGGTGGGGCTAAGCCCGGTGGGGTCACACACTTAGTCATGCGGGTGGGAGGCCGCCCCCGCCCTCAGGCTGTTGTGGGGGTGATTCAGGGGAGTGGAGAACGTTGTCAGAGTTGCTTGCGTAGGAAAAGATAGCCCTTTGCTCTTTTCATTTCCTCTCCTCACTCTCGGTGGCCTTGAAAGCACCGGAAGGGCCTGAGGCCAGAAGAAGAGATTCTAGCGGATGGTTCATTTTTTTTTTTTCCCCACTGGGTAACATGGTGGTAGAGTGGGGATTGATAAAATATGATCACTCCCCCTGCAGAATGCATGTGTACGCACAGTTCTGCATAGGACTCTGAGAGGGGAGGCCGGAGTGGGAGTGGGGGTTCAGCCACCCCACCTGTCACCCTATGGAGCCAAGGTTAATAAGCACTGTCCTAGGGTCCCTGGGCTCCAGACCTTAAGGAACCCTTGTTAATCAGACACAGGAAGGAGAGAGGAAGGATCTGGGCAACTCTGCCGGCTAACCAAACAAGCTGCCATTTACCTCCATGTGGTAGAAATTTTCATTTTTACCTACAGGTATTATTAATTCCTTGGTTCTCAGCCTTTAGGGCACATCAGAATTACCTGGAGGCCTTGTTAAAGCACCCGGGGCTGGGCCTCACCTCGGAATTTCTAACTCCGCAGGCCTGAGATGGGCCCAGATAATTAGCATTACTAACAAGTTCCCAGACGGCCCCGAAGCTGCCGGTCTACGGATCAAACTTTGAGAATCACTTACCGGATTGTTTTACCTCCGTTCATCAGCCGGGGTGCGGGTCCCCTGATAGACTCGGAAGCTGGTTTGCTGCAGAGTTAATGGTGTCCCACATCGCGGCCGGGATGTGCGTTCTAGGGAAAGCGTCCGTCAGCTCTTGGCTGGTAGGAACCTAGCTTTCTTTTCTTATGTTTAAACTCTCATATTAGCATGATAATGCGCTATCTGGCACAAAGTAGGAGCTCTGAAAAGTCACAGTCCGTGGAGGAGGGGGTGAGAGGCTCCCCCGAAGGCACAGAGCGCCCACTTTTAGAGAGGGCGCCAAGGATGACAGCCTTTACACGCTCTCGGATTTGTACGGGGAACACGGCTGTCCACATTTTCAGAAAAACGCTAGAGTGTTTGAGATGCAAACTCATATCCAGCTTGCATTTATGTAAAAACTTCCCGTCACTGAGGAAAGCACTTGCTGGCTGGGGGGATCCTTCTGAGTTTGCTGCCTGGCCAGGCAGCACCTTGCAGCTGTGATTGGCAGGGGAGCACAGGGTGATTGCAGAGCTGCAAGCAGGTGAGCTTGCCTCTGGGTGGACGTGGTTGAACTGGCCCCGAGGCACAGCGAGTCTGGGCTGGATTTCGTTGCGATGCCGAGCTGATGTCCCAAGGCAGCAGCACTCAGACGGTACTGCACATATGCACTACCGGCGGATCTTGTTAAAATGCAGACTGTGAGTAGATCCAGACAGGGCCTCAGAGTCTGCACTTCCAACAAGCTCCTGTGTCATGCTGATGGTGACACCTGTGACACTTGGGAACTTCTATCCACTGCCTCTTCAGAAACATGTGGGGATGGAGGTGGAGCTTATTTTAAACAGTCCTGACGCTCCTGGGAAGCTGTGCGTGCCTTAGGCAGTAAAAATCTTTAATCTTCAAAAGTGTTAGAGTTACTGGGCCCAATACTGACTGAAAGTTTTTTCTCATTGTAACCGAGCAGGGTCCTGTGGGGCTCCTGGATCAAAAGCCTTTCTGTGTCCCCCATTTCTGGGTTTTAGGAAATGGGTCTCATTCAGCCTCCATGACCTTCCCTGAGTTCTAAGGGGCAGGTTCAGGCAGTTGCTGATGGGGAAGGGAGGGGATGCAGTCAAGAAACAATAGTAGAGCCATGGGGCAGGATCCTGATTTCCTCTCAAGGGATACACATAATAATATAGGCAAATTATGCACCCAAGGGAAAAGTTATATTCCATATGCTTCTTTCAGAAATGAATATTTTAAAATCGAAGAGCTTAGGAGTTCCTGTTGTGGCTCAGCAGGTTAAGAACCTGACATAGTCTCTGTGAGTTGTGGGTATGATCCCTGGCCTCGCTCAGTGGGTTAAAGATCTGGTGTGGCTGTGGCTGTGGCGTAGGCCGGCAGTTGCGCCTCCGACTGCACCCCTAGCTTGGGAACTTCCATATGCCGCACCTGTGGCCCTAAAAGAAAAATAAATAAATAAATAAATAAATAAATAAATAAATAAATAATTGAACAGCTTAGAGCCCTGCCTTAGAGTGAGATAGACTGGAAGTTTCAAGTTAGCAGATGTAAACTATTACATTTAGAATGGATGAACAATGATGTCCTACTGTACAGCACAGGGAACTCTATCCAATCTCTTGGGATAGACCACGGTGGAAGCTAGTATGAGAAAAACATGAAAATATATATATATATGACCAGGTCACTATGCTGTATATCAGAAATTGGTACAACCCTGTAAATCAACTATATTTTAATGAAAAAAAAAACAAAAACAAAAACAAACAAGAGATGGCAGCATCCTGGAAGTCAATGGGAGAGTTTAACAAGGAAGAGGGAGCGACTAACTATGTCAACACTGTGAAAAGGTCAAGTACGAGAAGACTGAGAAATACCACTGGATTTAGCACGATGGGAGACATCGTGGACCTTGAGAAGAGGGTAGTGACAGAGCGATGGGTGAAAGCCTATTGGGAGCAGTTCAAAGAGAAAGGAATGAGAGGAATTCATAATGGCGAGTGTAGATTACCCCTTTCTCCACAAAAAGACAACGCAGAGGTATATGGTATCTGCCAGAGAAGGTGGCTCATCTTGGTTAAGATGCGAAAGGTCCAGGGGGGAGAGACAGAGGACGTGGGGTGGGGTGGGGGGTGAAGCAGCAGAGTAAGGTCTGGGCGGGGTCTAGTGCCCAAGAGGAGGGACTGGCTTTAGCCAGGGCCGTGGGCTCTTCATACCCAGCAGCCAAGGAGGCAGAGCGGGTGGGTGCGGATGCTGGTGGGCGGGTGGAGACAGTAGGAGGGGTCTGGAAATACTATTCAGCCAGCTTCAACTTTCTCAGGGAAGGAGGAAGCATTAGCTGAGAGTGAGGGAGACTTGACGCCCAGTGAGGAGAAAGTGATATGACGCTGGAGGACAGAGAGCTTTGGAGATGCTGGCCCTGAAGATGGGACTGATGGGGCCACAAGTCGTGGCATGCCAGCCGCTATCAGAAGCTGGAAGGCAGTACCAAATTCTCCCCTAGAGCCCATGGAAGGAGCCCAGGGCTGCTGGCACCTTGACTCCAGCCTGGAGATACTGAGCTTGGACTTCTGGACTCTAGAACTGTGAGAAAATAAACCACCAAGTTTCAATCAAAAGAGACCCGAAAGCACAGTGTACAAAAGCCTATAATCTTGCAGATGGGGGCAGGCAGCAGTGTCTATGAAAAGCAACGTCCAATGTCTGTCCTCTACACACAGCATCATTTCTGGGATTCTTACCATGAGCTCCCACATGGCTTAGGAGGCACACACCGTTGTCCCATTCACAGGTGGGGCAGCTGAAGATTAAAGCAGATAAGCGGACCGAAGGCACAAAAGTCAGAGGCGGAACCCGAATCCAGGGCTGCAGGACGTCGGAGGCTGTCTCTCTAAAGGTGGAGTTCACCTGCCCTTGTCCCCTGGCTCCGGGCAGGAAGAAGGCGCCCCTCGTGGCCACCAGCGGTCTCCTCCTCACTCGAGGTTTGCTCTGCAAGAGGGCGGTGTCCTGGGCTGGACACTGACAACGTACAATGTTCTCAGCGAAACGTTAGGAATATTTAAAGAGGAAAGGAGACAGATGAGTGTTCCTCTTTTCTTTATTAATGAGTTGAGATACACAAAGACTTAATAAAAGTTACATAAAAGGCTCAAGCGTCATCGAGATCTTCAGGCATCACTCTCGTTTCACGTTTCACGACAATGGCTAACACTGTGTAACAGAAGCTGGGCGCTCACGGCGCTCAGTAATTCAAGTATCTCTCATTTGAAGTAAGCCCGACAGGGAATGTCGAATCCAATGGGCCGGATGGGGAGGGGGACCTCTCTCTCTGGCTCCAGATTTACTGTAATGCATCTGAGGGGGCCTTTAGGTTAGAGCTGCCACGTGTTTAGTGGGTCACATCTCCTGGGAAAGTGAGACAGGCCGCACTAGGCTACCAGGCACTCTCCGCGAGAAGGTGGGGGGCAAAGTCCTAACAGCAGCCATTCAGGTGCCCCCTGTGAGGCAAAGTACAGGGGAAGTCAGTGGCCATCCCCCCCGGGTGTGGGGGTGGGGAGAATGGCTAGGCTTACTCACTGGGGAGAAAAGGAGCCCTCTAAAGTTGCGGGGGTGGGGGAGCAGAATGTTAGAAGGAGATCGGGGAGCGCAGAGTGCCCAAAGGCATGGGGTGAGCAGATTTTAGGAAGGGTGTGCTCCTGGGGGCATGAAGGTAGCACTATTCAGATGGAAATCCAGTGGGAATACCAGAATGTCACCAAAGACGCAAGTCCCATTGGGCTCCACAGTCAGAGTGTAGCAGGGCCAACTGGTTTTCCAGACTGAACCTGGATGCACTCCACTCAGTCCCATCCTCCACTCAGGCCTCAGCTGCCACTGCCACAGGGGCCCACAGTTCTTTAAAGTGCAAAGAACTGGCAATTAAGTGTTATTGCCCATCTCGCCTATAGGGAGAATGAGGTCATAGGAGATGAAGGCCAACCGCTCAGCTGGGCCGCTGCAGAAGGCCACCCCCTACCCAGTTTCCCCCTCGGGCAGCGTGGGCTGGAGCTGCGGGCTGAGTGCAGAAGAGATGCCCCGGAACACGGGGCTGCGGGCAGGGCAGATGCAATGCCCTGGTGGGGGACGGTCTGGAGCAGCTGCAATCTCTGTCTGGTTACCTCCACGGCTAAGGGCTTCATTCCAGCGCAACTGATCTGCTTCCAACAAGACGCCCCGCTCAGTGCTGTCAGGAGCTGCAGGCTCTGGGCGGGGGGCGGTGCCGGTGGTGGTCCGTGCCTGGGGCGGGGGGGTTTCAGCAGTGGATCCTGCCCCGTGCGCGGCGCTTCCTGTCCAGCTCCACCACACCCTCCATCACCACATCTCCATCCTTCCCTCTGCCCGTCTGCCTTGCCTCTTCTTATCTCCAGTTTGCAGCTGCCACTCAACCGCACCCGGGCTGCCGGGCTGTGGCTCAGAGGAGCCTCAGGGTTGCAAAGAGCCTTGTCCCGTTAGTGTTTAGAAGGCCCGTCACCATGACAGGATCCTGAGAAGCTCTGAAGGGGCTGATCTGGAATGTTCTTTGTTATCCTTCCTTTTAGGGCCAGAAAAAAGGGGCCATTTAGACAAATAAAGAAGTTTGATTTTTTTTTCCCAACAAACGCCCCAACTATTTTGTGCAGAACCATTCTTTGGCTGCCCCTACCCCCCACCCTGCTGGGTGCTGGTGATCTTGCCCAGGTAGGAACTCAGCACACTCTCAAAACTGGAGAAGAATCCAGGTATCTCAGTGTCCGGTCAGGTGCTCACTTTCCCCAGGTTTCTTGCTCTCAGCGGTGCCCAAGCCAACCCGCTAGGGATGTTCTAGTTTACACGGTGGCCTGATCGGTAAGATAGGTCCCTAGCCCACTGGCTCATCTTTTGACTTTCTCTGGAGGACGCGCTGTCGTTCCGGCCGCCCCCCACCCCGCCCCCAGCCTGGCTCACAGCAGCAGCACCTGGGAGGGAGGCGGGCATCGTCAGGGAGCTGGGGGACGGTCCCCTTGTAGAATCAAGTGTCTGGGAGCCATGTTACCACCCCAACCCAACTTTCTCCTCCAATTACATAATATAGTCAAGATCCAAGAGGTTAATAAAAGTTTGTGCCAGAAAGGCAACCTAAGACTAAGTCTGCAAATGCTCTAAAGGGGTTTTGCTCACCGACTGGGCTTAAGAAGGGAGTCAGTTGACTCCAAGAGAACATGGCTTCAGGTCTTGGTGCTGTTTTAATAAGAACAGTATTGGATCATTTTTGGTTACGATTTAGCACGAACTAGAGTGTTTCGATGGCATCCACATTAAGCTGACTTCGACACGCAGGACAAACGTGCCTGTGTCAGTGTGTTTGTCGCAGAGGCACCGGACAGCACAGGGGGTGGGAGAAAGCCCTCTCACATGACTGTGAAGAACACAGAACCTAACCCGCATCATCAGGAAAAGAAATGAGCACATTTGCAACACCAAACGGCTTACTTAATTCATACACTTCTGGGATGATGAGAAGCCCTTTTACAAAGCGACGTGCCAGCCTCTCCTCTCCCCAAAATAAAATTCTGTTTCCTAATATCTGCATCCTCAACCATTGTAAAACACATCTCTCTTCTCTCTAATTTACAGGCCGTGACTAGGGTCCGTTTCTCCCGAGACCTCAGGCCATGAACTTCGGGTCTCTCGGTCGCTCTGCCTTCACACCGAGTAGAGCTTTGGCACGGCCGGGGACACTCAGTTCAAAAACGACAACAACGATATTCCAGACGTGTTACCGGAGGGGTCTGCCGAAGACTTGAAACTTCACCAGGCAGTGGGCACAGACCCCTTGAATAAAATAATAATCACTAAAATAATTTAAAAATTCTCCAAAGACACCCAAGCTCTGACACTGTGGGCTGGGGGCAGGGGCGGGGCGGGGGAGCTTGATCATGGCTTGTTTCGTAGGTGGAGAAATACTTCCACGTCAAACCCACATTATGTAGTTCAAAGAGACGACGCAGCCACCAAGAGAGGGGAGCAACCGGGGTGCATCAACACAGGGGCTTGGAGGCTGCTTTGTTTACTGTTGCCTCCTCGCCTCGGCGGAGACCCGAGACCCCGGGAGCCTACGCCTTCCAGCAAAGCCAGATCCTGTCTCCCCCACACCCGCCCTCCCCCTCGCTCTTCCTGTGCCAAGTCCTCGGGCCCAAGGGTCAAGGTTAGAAATGGTCTTCAGTGAGGTTAGGCGGCGGAGGGGTCCCGAGGGCCGGCCAGTTCCCGGTCACGGTGCCCAGGGCCTCGGGCCATCACAATATCACGCACTGCAGTTTGTGGGTGCCAGTGGCCCGGTCTCCCCGCCATTTGGTTTTCTTCTTCTTCTTCTGGCTTTTTTCCGGAATCTGTTGCCTTTTCGAGACAAGGAAGGGCAGAATAACAGTGTTAGAAAGGGCTTTGCTGCTCCCTGCCCTCTCCTCCCCTGGCCCTGCGGCCGGGAGGCCTGTTCTGGGTCGGGAAGGGAGGGGGAGAGAGAAGGGGGCCAGGGGCTGCTGTCCTGGTCACAGGAGGAGGGTCTGGCCTGGAGAGCAACCCTAAGGCAGGGGAAGCAGGACGGCAGAGAGGGCAGAGCAAAACCTGCCATCCTCCTGGCGAGATTTCCTGATACCACGCCGTGGCTACGTTGAGTTCAATCCCAAGCCATGTTACATAGCGTTGGCCTCTATTTATGTGTCTCATATTTTAAATAAAACGGCAGATCAACTGAGGACAAAGCTTTTACATGTTTTCTGTTCGTTTTCCCTATGTCTAAAACCTGCCCTTGGAACTAGAGTCCACGGTCAAGAATATCACCCCTTCCCGGTGTGGGAGCATCTCCTAACTGCAGGCAAATGCCCAGGAGAAAACCATTCACCGCAGGCCTGCCAGCCACAGCCTAAGGGGAGGGCTGAACACCATAGTCCCTGCCGGGGAATGATGAGGAGAGGAGGTTACTGAGTGTGTGCCTGTGCCTCTGTGTGTGCGTGTGTGTGTGCGTGTGTGTGTGCGCACGTGAACCAAGGCGGCGGGACTGGGGCTGAGACGTGGCAGGTGGAGAACTGCACTGTCCCAGCCCTGCCTGTGACTCCGTCACCAAGCACCAGCCCTAGAGGTCACCAGCCTAGGACGACCTGCTAAGTGCATGATGCCTGAGAACCACCGGTTAGGCGGCTCTGTATGCTGAAGATTTTGGCAACTGAAAAGATGAGGGACAGTGAGACCAGCCAGCTGTCCCGTCGTCTAAGCAGAAGATGGTTATGGTTTGGACCTGATTAGACCAAGGAATATGCAGGAGACTGTGGGCTGGGACTTCAGACAATCCTTGCAGATGGACAGTATGTCTGGGGGGCTGCAAAGGAGACGCGTGTGCCACTGGGGCCTGGGAATCAGAATGCTGGTGGTTCCGCTGACGCTGTGACATCCGGGCAGGGGAGAGGAGGACCTACTTTTTACCATGCTGGCAGCTTTTGGTGTTGGGAGAACACCGGGGACCAGGATGGAGGCACTGCCCTCGGGAAGCCTGAGCGGCAGGATGGGGGGAGGCCGGGGGAGGCCGAGCTGCAGGATGGGGGGGAGGCCAGGGGAGGCCAAGCTGGCACCTAGGCAGGAAGGCACTTTGTTTAGCTTGTGGTTTCACCCGCAGGTGGTGGCGGAGGGCAAAGGCAGTTGGGAAGGACAGAGATGGACGGAGGTACAAGAACCCAGCACCAGGCCCAGGGTCCAGCTGGCCCAGAGGCGCGGCTTCCAGGCAGGCCAGCCGTGCTCACCTAATTACTCTAACCAGGTCATGGAAGGCTTTGTCCACGTTGAGAGGTGGGTCCTTGGCACTGGTTTCTATGTACGGAATCTGGAAGGCAAAGCTTGACTTGGTGAAAGTGTCACTGAGCTCCACGAAGCCCTTTTGCCTAAAAATGGCTGTTCTTAGAGGTCCTGAGGAGCACTGCAAAGCCCTCACGGAACCCCCGCTCCTACAACCTCAAGCCCTCAGTGGTTTCTCACTCTTTCAAGTTGCAAAGTTTTACTGACAGCTTTTCTGACTCCGCACCCCCGCCCCCCGCTTTTTTTTTTTCTTTCTGCTTTAGGGCCGCACCCGCGGCATATGGAGGTTCCCAGGCTAGGGGTCAAATAGGAGCTGCAGCTGCCAGCCTATGCCACAGCCACAGCAACGCCAGATCCGAGCCGCATTTGTGACCTACAACACAGCGGCAATGCCAGATCCTTAACCTGCTGAACCACCGGGGAACTCCAAAAATGATCCATTTATACACTTGAGGACAAAAGACTGTTTCGCTTATCAAACTGCCATAGGGTCTGATTCTATTCATTTTCCTTTCTGAGATCTGTTCCTCAGCCTTGGGGAATTCTGCCCCTCTTCCCGGGTCCTCCACGAGGACCTTCTTCTAGCAGGAAAGGCTGAGGTAAGGCTGGGCCCTGGGCAGGACTCTGCCCCCTGGTGACCCTGCTGGCCTGTGCGCATGCCCCCCACCCCCAGCCTGCCCCGCCCAGCTCTTGCTTGATCTGCATCCAGGAGCCCGGAGCTCAGCCATGTTTACAGAAAGCTCAGGTCTGCACATTTAAGGCTGAGAAATTATCAGCCAGCTGGAAGGCAGCAGAGTAACTGGGAGATGTGGCTGAGGGGACCCTGTAAGGGCCAAGTTCACCCCAAGTCTCCGGCTGGCACAGGGAGAAGAACAAAGGCTCTGAAGGCCAGGATGCAGGGCCAGGACGCAGGGACCCCGCAAAAGCAGGAGGCTCACCCCCACTCCCCCAATGAGTGGAGAGAGTGTGAGCTCCGGACAACATACACAAGCCTCCTTAGACGAGATGCAGGCAAACCAACTAGGATTAGACTGAAGAACTTTGGATAGTTTTCTCAGCTTTCCCCTAATTACAAAATTAAGGCACTGCATTATAATGCACTTGAAAAAGAAAAGCACAGTGAAGAAAATACAAACGTATGGGGGGTGGCAGCAGGGTAAGCTGCTCTTTTGGAGGCTCATGCAAGTGATTGCCCAGAACATGTCATAAAATACCTTCCCATCGGTGGTCACTGTGGAAGATCAGATGTTCGCACATTGCTATGGCTTTGAGCAGGGGTCTTACTGTAGCTGACCCAGACAAGAGGGCAGGGCACAAAGGACATGGCTCAGAACTTCAAAATATACATTCGACACATATTTAAGCCCCCCGTAATCCTGAGACGAAACCTCCTTCCACTGTAGGCTGTTAGGTTGCAGGCTGCTCACCAAGGTGACTTCTGGCTCTTTGGCCTCCCAGGTCTCAACATCCCCAGTGTCACTAATCCTCATATTAACCCTTCAAGGTAAGCAATTCTCTCCAGTTTGTGCCTGGGGAGACAGCTCAGAGTGGTGACATACTTGCCCAAGGCCCCACAGCGGCCAGCAGTGGGTTAAGATCTGAATTGAGTTCCTGTCGTGGTGCAACGGTTAATGAATACGACGAGGAACCATGAGGTTGCGGGTTCGATCCCTGGCCTTGCTCAGTGGGTTAACGATATGGCATTGCCGTGAGCTGTGGCGTAGGCTGGCAGTTGTAGCTCCGATTCGACTCCTAGCCTGGGAACCTCCATATGCTGCAGGTGCGGCCCTAAAAGGCAAAAAAAAAAAAAAAAAAAGATCTGGATGGGAGTTCCCTTGTGGTGCAGTGGGACAAGCATCTGTTGTGGTCACTGTAGCAGCCTGAGTCACTGCTGTGGCACAGGTTCAATCCCTGACCCAGGAACTTCCCCATGCCTCTCTCTCTATATATATATGTGTATATATATATATATACTATTTATATTTATGTTTATATTTATATTTATTTATATCTGGACCAGGTGCAAGTTCCAGTTTCTGCCTGGCCTCAAATTGACAGGCAGGGCTGCTGAGGCCCCCTTAGGAGTTTTTCTAGGCATGGCAGGAGCCCTGTAGCTCCCCGCCCTGGAGCCAGAGCTCCACGAGGCAGGACAGCGTTCTTCCCCGTGCACACCCGGCAGGGAAGCAGGAGGGCAGTTGGGGAAGGAGTCCCCTCACGTCCTGCAATCCTGCCAGCTCAGTAAGTCCCAGGTTCCTGGGGCCTCAGACCTCTGCTGCCTGCTGTCCCACTCATGAGCACACCCGCTGTAGTTTCTCCAGGCACCTCCACCTTCTTTCTGAGGATCCTGCTTCTAAATAAATGCTGATGCACATTATCTGGGTTCTTAAAATTCTAGGACCTTGTAGTAATAAGACTTAAACTAAAGGAAACCCTGCAATAAATGGTAGTATTCTTTGACCCTCCCCCCACCCCACAAAGGGCCAGGAAATGCCACCTTCCTGCATGGGATAGGGGTGACCTGCCTTAATCAGCTAAACAGGAATTTGCCTTTATTTATTTACTTTGGCTGTGTTCGTTGCATAGGGAAATTCCTGGACCAGGGATCGAACCTGAGCCACCGTGATGACCCGAGCCACAGCAGTGGCCATGCTGGTCCTTAACCCACTGAGCCACTAGGAAACCCCAGAACTTGCCTTTTGAGCTCTAAATTAGGACTGTAGCTCACAGGGCCATTTGGTCCAATGATAAAGGAGGCAGCACCATTCGCTGTGGAAGAAACATCAGCTGAGAGATCGGAGACCTGGGTTCTAGTGGGGTGGGTGGGGCGCGCTACTCATCAGCCCTGAGGCCCCTCCCCTGTCTCACTCCCTTTTCCTTGCAGAATGGGGCTGCTGCTGTCCCCAGGTAGCACCCTTCCCCCATCCCACCCCACCCACCGGGAGGGACACCAGAGGGCTTTGGTAAGGCCCTTGGCATCGGCTCGCCATATGGAGCCTGAGACTGTGGAATGGAAATGGGTGCTGGCCGGTGGAGGGCAGGGGCTGGCTCCCGTGTCCGAGGCCCATGTCCTCTGCTAAATCCAGCGGTCAGTTCCAGTCCCCACCTAGAGACTCCTGAGCACATCTGTCTTGGTCCGTCACTCCATCCTCCTTGAGGCATTTTCTTTCCTTGGCTCCCAAGACCCCACCCTGGTCTTCACACGTCCCTGACTTGCTGCTTCCTTCTCATCTCCCCAAACTCATAGCACTGAAGTGCCGCCAGCCTCATTCCCAGGACCCCTGCCCTATCTACACCCATTCCCTTGGGTTGCATGGCTTTTTTTTCCCTTTTTTATATTTATGTGTATAGATATATAAAATTATACGTATATAATTATATACATGAAATTGAAGTATAATTGACACATGTTATATTAGTTTTAGGTGTATAACATAATGATTTGCTATTTGTATACACTGCAAAATGATCACCATAATAAGTCACATTAACATCTATCACAATATGGAATTACAGAATTTTTTTTGTGTGTATGTGCTTTTCAGAGCCACACCCACGGCATATGGAGGTTCCCAGGCTAGGGGTCGAATTGGAGCTACAGCTGCCAGCCTACACCACCGGCCACAGCAACGCAGGATCCAAGCTGCATCTGTGCCCTACACCACAGCTCATGGCCACACCAGATCCTTAACCCACTGAGCAAGGCCAGGGGTCGAACCTGCAACTTCATGGTTCCTAACCGGATTCATTTCCGCTGCACCACAACGGGAACTCCAATTACAACATTTTTTTTTCTTGTGATGAGAACTTTTAAGATTTACTGTGGTTTCATGGCTTTGCATTCTATCCACACGCTGCTGATTTCCAATATTTCACCTCTGGCTGGCGCATCTGATGGCCGTCTTGACATCTCTACTTGATTATTCAGTCAGCTCCTCCAACAAAGGATCTAAATAAATCTCTTGGTCTACCCTGAGTCCTCACAGCCCTGGTCCCCCTGCCCAGTCATGGGAAGCCCCATCTTCTGGAAGTTCCTCATGCCCCAAACTTGGTATCCTCCTCAAATCCTTTCTCCCTCACCCTGCATCCAGTCTGTGGACAAATCCTGCTAGCTCTTAGAAAAAGGAATCCAACCACCTGTTGCCACCTCCACGAGCACCACCTTGGTCCACGTCAGCCCGCACCTGGGCTACACTGCAGCCCCCAGACCTCTCTCCACACAGCCACTGGAAGGATCAGCCACGAGTCAGGCCTTGTCGCTCCTCAACTCAAAACCCTCCAGTGGTTCCCCCACATCTTGAGTAAAAACCTGAAAAGCCTTAAACTCCCCCTCTGACCTCAACTTCCGCTCTGGCCACATTGGCCTCCTCACACCTCTTTGCTGTTCCTCAAACTCCTACCTCAGGGCCTTTGCACTGACGCTTCCTCTGCTGGAACATTCTTTCCTCGGACATCCAGCGGACTTGCTCCCTCGCCTCCTGCCGGTCCTCACCGGCACGCACCTTCCCAGCCAGGCGCCCGCTGATCATCTCTCCGGAAAAGCCACCCCCACGACACAGTCCCTGCCCCCCTTCCCTGATTTACTTTCCCCCACAGCACATGTCACCTTCCAACATGCTCTGATTTCATTTACAGTTCACTGACCGTCTCCTGTCACTAGAAGAGAGCACCCTGAGGCAAGTTCTGTCTTGCAGGGCCCAGGACTGTTAAATGAACACATGAAGAAACACGGGAGGCAGAGACAACAGAACTGAGTGGCAGTGAGCCCCTGTCCTCCACGCACAGACCTGGGCCCACCCGCTGGCAGACTTCCCAGGAGGCTGGAGGGACTTCTACACAACTGACCAGCGAGGCCAGGGCACGGCTGTGCCAATGTGGGGGAGGGGTGGGAAGAAGTCCGGGGACCACGGCATCCAGTGGGCACAGGGGCATCACGATCAAAAAAAATAAAACAAAAACACACACACACATAGATCCAAAGCTGCCTGCCGATGTGCACTGGGGCCTGGGCAAACCTCAGTGTGAGCCCTTACAAGGTGGAGACGGCGGTGCCTGCCTCGGCGTGGGGTAGATGCTGGCACAGAGCCGGGCTCAGAGAAGGCGGCTGATCCCACGGTTCTGAGCACGGCTGGGCACTGGCTCTGAGAAGGGGACAGAAGCCAGCCCTCTGCACAGCCCAGCGAGGAACCTGCTGCGTCAGGGCCAGGAGGTGGCCTGCGCAGGCCACTGTGAAGGGACAGGCTCCCCCCAACAGGGCCCCTAATGACTGGCAAGAGGCACTTTTTCTCTGGTCTGCTGTCTTCTTTCACAAAATATGGCACATCGCATGTGCCCCACGAGGCTTCTCTGTGGAATCCAGCCCACTTCCTAGGAGGCCTGGGTTCCGTCTGCATAGACCAGGGCTGCAGAAGTGATGGGGCACTGACGTCCCCGGACACCCCCCCCCACAGAGACACAGAGACACACAACACCTACACTGTGTTTGGTCGCCATCTCTTTTCCTTGCTCCCTGGTGATTTTCCTCAAATGCATCAGATCGACCTTGTTGGCCACGAGGATCATCGGGAATGACTCCCTGGGAAATAAAGGAACAGCAGTCAGGTTTTGCTGTCCCGGCACCTGGTGAAGGGGGTGCCCCCACACCCCAGACTGACTCAGCACATACTGCCTCCCTGTGGACCGGGGCTGACTTCAGAGTCTTTCCGTCCTCATCTCCAGGAACGGAAAAGGCTCCTTGGGGGCGGCTGGCTGCCTTGGAGCTTTAGGGCAGTTGCAAGGTGAGTAGGGAGCCTTCCTGGGGACCCCTTGGCTCAGCACTGTCTGGGACTGGTGGCCGGGTTCCCAGATCTGCTTCCTTTCATCTCCTGGTCACTCTGATGTACCACCCATGCAGGACCCCACCCTGCGGCCATCAGCAGTGACCTGTGAAGAGCACCAGGGCCAGAGGCTGGCACACAGTTGCCACTCATTAAATGGCAGCTGCAAAACCAGGATGGCTCCTGGGAGAGGAAGGGAGAGATCAAGAGGCATGTCTGCCTTAAAGATTTTCATGGACAGATGTGGCCAAGCTTCTGGGCCAAAGTGCACAAAATGCCAGTCTCACAGCATCTTTGTCAGCATTGAGTATTTTCATTAAAAAATTATAATCAGACGGGTGAAAAGGGGTACTTTATTCTTCTTCCTTGCATGTCTTTGATTAGCAAGAAGGTTGAATATTTTCCCATAGCTGTGTCATTTATATTTTCTCCTTAGAGATTCCTATAGTCAAGGGGCTTCACTCACATTTATCTCTTGGAGCTTCGTGTGTACACGTGTATGAGTGTGCGTGAGTATTTATCCCTTCACATGTAGCGTTACTCACACTTTGCCTTTGGGATAGGTGTTAACTGGATTTTTCACATGTACTGAGATTTATGCAAAGCTTGCTGTTTTCCTATTACTTTGTCCTCACATTGCCTCTTCAAGAGCCAATTAACCGAAAAGACCAGTTGAGCTTAAACCAGACTCTAAATTATTTAACTACTCCATATTATGCTACGTAAAACACAAGCCTTTCATTGGCGACTTAGAAATCTCACAGTGCAATATGATTTTTTTTCCTGCTTTTTAGGGCTGCACTCGCAGCATATGGAGATTCCCAGACTAGGGGTCGGATCACAGCTACAGCCGCTGGCCTACACCACAGCCACAGCAACGCTGGATCCTTGACCCACTGAGCGAGGCCAGGGATAGAACCCACATCCTCATCGTTCCTAGTTGGGTTCATTAACCACTGAGCCACAAAGGGAACTCCAGTCCAATATGATTTAACCATGTACAATATATACTGAAGAGAAAATTCACTCTTTCTTTGACTACAATAAAATTTGGTTAAATTGGAGCTGAAAAACGGAGATGTTACTTACGGTTCCTTGATTTATGGGTGGGGACAGTTTAGGAGAGATGGAGGGAGCTGACCCCTCTGGCCAAGTAGAAAGATCTAGGGTGGGGGTTATTGGGAGTCAGAGGGACCCAGGTCTCAATTCAGCTCTACCCCTTGAGCCTCAGCTTCCACCTGAAGATCTGAGACAGACAGACAGACAGATAGACAGAGCCCACCCTGAGCCAGGCGACCCTCACCTGTCCTTGACGCGCAGGATGAGCTGGTGGAAACGGTCCACGTGCTCGAAGCTGGCCTTGTCCGTGACTGAGAAGACGATGAGGAAGCCGTCCCCCGTGCGCATGTACTGCTCCCGCATGGCGCTGAACTCCTCCTGCCCCGCCGTGTCCAGAACTGGGACGGGATGAGACCATTCAGGGGCCGCCACACTCACCCTGGAGCCCCCGGGGGCCTGTGGACCCCAGGCTGCAGCTCCCCAGGGTCCCTCCATCGAGATGTGCCCACGAGCTCCTGGGCTGTGCTAGAAGGGTCCCGCAGGGCCTCAGACACCCCCGTGCAAGGCTCTGACTCATTTGTGGACCCACCGATTCCAACCCACAGGGCTCCCTGGAGCCTAATCCTCTGCCTGCAAAAAAGCCTCATAAAAATCAGTGACCAGTTCTACTCAAAATCCCTCTGGAGTCCCCAGACCTGGGCTTGGATCCTGCTGCAGCCTTGGGGATCCTTGCAGATCCCCAAGCTGATTCCTGGGGAAGTTACCTGACTCTGAGCCTCCTCTTCCTCCTTCGTGAAATGAACATAATGGAGGAGTTCCCATTGTGGTGCAGCAGAAATGAATCCGACTAGGAACCATGAGGTTGCAGGTTCGATCCCTGGCCTCGCTCAGTGGGTTAAGGATCCGGCGTTGCCGTGAGCTGTGGTGTAGGATGCAGATGCGGCTCGGCTCCCGCGTTGCTGTGGCTGTGGCGAAGGCCGGTGGCTACAGCTCCTGTTAGACCCCTAGCCTGGGAACCTCCATATGCCACGGGTGTGGCCCTAAAATGACAAAAGGACAAAAAAAAAAAAAAGGAAACTTAGAAGAAGGGCAAGAGACACAGACGCAGGAGGTGCCAGTGTGTGGACAGCAAGGAAAGCCAGGGGATGAGTATCAAGGCCCCAAAGGTTAAGGATCTGGCGTTGTCACTGCTTTGGCACAGTCTTGATCCCTGGCCTGGGAATCTCCATGGGAGTGGCCACATCTCCTCATGCAGACCCCTGGAGATCGTACCTGAGAAAATGGCCTTGTCCCCACAGCCTGTCACCCCTGCACATCCTGTGTCACTCAGCATGGCAGAGGAGAAGGGCTTGGTGGACACATGGACCCAGGCTGTGTGCCACATAGAAGAGCCTTGGTCTCATGTGCGAAAGGCGGGCAGGGCCCCTGGGTCTTCAGGTTCTCTGAGCTCTGACACCATAGAATTATTTGGTCTGGATAAAAGGAAGGGGCTAAGAAAAAAAAGGACCTGCAGATGAGGACCAGTGGCGAGACTGAGGCAGTCTTCCTAATATTTGCTAGGGAGCGGGGAGGAAGCCTGCACCTGCACCCGGAGGAAGCAGAGCCTTTGGTCCTAAGTAAATACCATTGAGAACTGCAATCAACAAAACAGAGGAGAAGGATTTGGCTAAAGTGGGGATGTGAAGGCCTGAACTGAATTAATATATTCACAAATGTTGAGGGTGTATATTGTCTAAAACAGAAAAACTAGAGATTTGGGATATTTAAAAGTATAATCAGGAGTTCCCTGGTGGCCTAGTGGTTAAGGATCTGGCGTTGTCACTGCTTTGGCACAGTCTTGATCCCTGGCCTGGGAATCTCCATGGGAGTGGCCAAAAAAAGTATAATGATTCAGAATTTTTTTTTTTTTTGTCTTTTTGCCTTTATCTATCGCCGCACCTGCGGCATGTGGAAGTTCCCAGGCTAGGGGTCTAACAGGAGCTGTAGCCTCCGACCTTCGCCACAGCCACAGCAACGCGGGATCCGAGCCGCGTCTGCAACCTACACCCCAGCTCATGGCAACGCCGGATCCTTAACTCACTGAGCAAGGCCAGGGATCGAACCCGCAGCCTCATGGTTCCTAGTCGGATTCGTTAACCACTGAGCCACGAAGGGAACTCCAATGATTCAGAATTTTAAAAAACCAATTCAATAGGGAGTTGAAAATCAAAAGGGACCCTCTAGAAAGGAAATGTAGTAATTTCAGACATTGATGGCCTTAGAAATTATATTATCCATGTTTTCTAAAAGAATTCTTGGAGGATATACTTCAGCAAACTGAAAAATAGAACTATGAAAGAGAAAGAGGAGTGATATTATAAACAACAGTAACAATGCTATGCAAAGGAAACAGCAAAACTTAAGAGTTAAGTTTAAATAAATACTATAACATATGTGATAATATATGCATAATACACACACACACACACACACACACACACATACAATTTGAAGAAAATGAGTGACAATTTAGAACTAAAATCTATGATGATTCACATGTGAGGGTAGGGGCTGGAAAAAAATAAGTTAGTAAAGTTCTTATTTGGGTAGAGTCTAAAAATACTGATTATATCCAGATGTTGACAGAAAAATATAAGTATACCCATTTATATTTTTCTATTAACAGTTAGTATATAGACTAACTGCTAGAAATAAAACTCAAAACTCCCTAATCATTAGAGGAAAGAGAAACAGAAAAGTCAACGGGATCTATCCAAAGAAAGGCAAAAATAAACTATACAAAAGTCAGAAAGTTTAAAAAGTAGACATGAAATAAGATGGCAAAAATAAATCTATGACGAATGACAGTAAATGTGAATGGGTTAAATTCACCTGTTAAAAGCAGATACTAAGTACAAAAGCCATTTGTCTGCTACTGTAAAAGACACATATAAAACAAAATGAGACAGAACGAAAAATAAAAGGATGAAAAAGGATGTGCCAGCCACACGCATTCACAAAACAGAAATCAAGGCTAAGGCTCTTAAGTGGAACAAAACGGTATTTATAATGCGAAAAAGTATAATACCAAGAAATGTCCAATCATGAGTCATAAGTATACAAGAATGCTGCCTAAAAGTATATACGTATAAACAACTGCCTTTTTTTTTTTTGTCTTTTTGCCTTATCTGGAGTTGTAGCTGCCAGCCTTCACCACAGCCACAGCAACACGGGAGCCGAGCCGCATCTGCAACCTACACCACAGCTCACGGCAACACCGGATCTTTAACCCACTGGGCAAGGCCAGGGATTGAACCCGCAACCTCATGGTTCCTAGTCGGATTCATTAACCACTGAGCCACGACAGGAACTCCCTCAACTGCTTTTTTTTTAAACAGTAGGAATCGACAAATCTTTTAATCATTGTGGGAGAATTAAACAGTCCTCTCATAGAACAAGTGGTCCCCCACTGTAATAATACAATTCAAAGACATAATCTGAGAGAAAGGAAGAACAAACTTTATATTCAAACCATAAATAGGTACATAAATAAACACATGTGAAACAGTCATAAAAATTGGCCATATATTAGGCCATAAATAAAAATTTCAACAAATTCCAGAAAGCGGAAGTCATATGGACCATTTTTGCCTATAATGCAGTAAGATCAGAAATGAACAGAAATATGAGTATAAAAGAAACTATGCATTTGGAAATCTAAAATACATAGTGTCCTATAACTCTCTAGTAAAAGAGAAAAGCAAAGCAGAGATTATAAACAATTTAGATTATACAACAATAAACAATGATAAAACCTTCTGGTTTGAAGCCCAAGTAGTACTCAGAGGAAAATTACAGCTTTAAATGCACTTCAGAAAAGAAAGACTAAAAAGTAACTAAGCATTTAAATCAAGAGGCTAGAAAAGAAAAGACAAAATAAAACCAAAGAAAGAAGAAATCAAGAGTTCCCATCACAGTGTAGTGGAAACAAATCTGACTAGGAACCATGAGGCTCAATCCCTGGCCTCGCTCAGTGGGTTAAGGATCTGGTTTTGCCATGAGCTGTGGTGCAGGTCACAGACGTGGCTCAGATCCTGTGTTGTTGTGCTGTGGTGTAGGCTGACAGTTGTAGCTCTGATTGGACCCCTAGCCTGGGAACCTCCACATGTCGCAGGTGCGGCCCTAAAAAAGAAAAAAAAAAAAAAGAATGAAAAAAAAGAGAAAGAAAGAAGAAATCATCAGTAAAAGCAAAAATTAAGAAAATGGGGAGTTCCCATCGTGGCTCAAAGACACACAAAAGAAAGCAAAAAAAAAAAAAAAAGACAAAAAGACAAAAAAAAATTAAGAAAATGGGAAGAAGGAGGAAAGAGTAGTTGATAACTAAGAATCAAAAGCTGATTCTTTACTGCACGGCACAAGAAACTATATCCAGTCCCTTGGGATAGACAATGATGGAAGATAATATAAGAAAGGGAATGTATATATATGTAAAACTGGGTCACTTTGCTGTACAGAAATTGGCACAACACTGTAAATCAACTATAATTTTTAAAGTCAACTCTTTGAAAAGACCAATTTAAAAAAGAAAAAACCTTTAGTAATTCTTATTAGAGAGAAAAAAGACATTTGGAATGAGAAAAAGCCTATGACTATGGATTATAGATAAATATCTAATTATAAGAGAACACTATGTGCAGTTTTATAGTAATACATTTTCAACTCGATGATTTAAGAAAATATAAATGAACAAAACTGGCTCAAGAAAATATACAAGGAGTTCTGTCATGGCTCAGAGGTTAATGAACCCGACTAGCATCCATGAGCACGCAGGTTCGATCCCGGCCTCTCAGTGGGTTAAGGATCTGGCACTGCCGTGAGCTGTGGTGTAGGTCGCAGATGTGGCTCGGATCCTGCATTGCTATGGCTGTGGTGTAGGCTGGTGGCTGCAGCTCTGATTCAGCCCCTAGCCTGGAACCTCCACATGCCATGAATGCTGCCCTAAAAGACCAAAAAAATATATACATAATTCTATAAAATTATTAATAAATAATGCAATAATAATTACATATAAAATAACTGAACAGGCCAATAATTATCAATGAAATTGAAGACACAAAACTACCCCACAGGTAGCACAAAGCTAGTCCTATAATCTATAAGTTGCTCCAGAGCAAGGAAATACAGGAACTTACCAGCTCATTGTAAGAGCCTAGCATAATTCTAGTAACCCTGGACAGAAACAGCATGTGGATGTATGGTGACTGCCAGGCCCACCCCACCTTCGAGGGACAGAAGCAGCCTGCAAGTGGGACCTGAAGAGATTCAGCCATCCACTTGTCAACTATTTCCTGAGCAACTTCCTGAGTGCCATCCCTCTGCTGCTTGGTACTCTGGGCAGTTAAAGAATACGGTGCATCTCCCAGTCAGAACGGCCATCACTAATAAGTCCACAAATAACAAATGCTGGAGTGGGTGTGGAGAAAAGGGAACCCTCCTACACTGTTGGTGGGAATGTAAGTTGGTACAACCACTGTGGAAAACAGCATGGAGGTTCCTCAGAAAACTATACATAGAACTACCATATGACCCAACAATCCCACTCCTGGGCATATACCCAGACAAAACTTCCTTGAAAAAAGACACATGCACACGCATGTTCATTGCAGCACTATTCACAATAGCCAAGACACGGAAACAACCCAAATGTCCATCAACAGATGATTGGATTAAGAAGATGTGGTATATATACACAATGGAATACTACTCAGCTATAAAAAAAGAACAGAGTAATGCCATTTGCAGCAACATGGATGGAACTAGAGACTCTCATACTGAGTGAAGTCAGAAAGAGAAAGACAAATACCGTATGATATCACTTATATCTGGAATCTAATATAGGCCACAAATGAACCCTTCCACAGAAAAGGAAATCATGGACTTGGAGAACAGACTTGTGGTTGCCAAGGGGGAGAGGGAGGCAGTGGGAGGGACTGGGAATTTGGGGTTAACAGATGCAAACTATTGCCTTTGGAATGAATAAGCAATAGGATTCTGCCGTAGAGCACCGGGAACAATGTCTGGTCACTTGTGATGAAGCGTGATGATGTGAGAAAAAGAATGTATACACGTATGTGTGGCTCGGTCACCTTGCTATGCGGCAGAAAACTGACAGAACATCATAAATCAGCTATAATGGAAAAAAACAAAAATCATTATTAAAAAAAAAAAGATGCATCTCCCTCTCAAGCCACTCAGAGGCTAGTTGGGCTGACACATCAAGAAAAATAACAATACAGGACAGAAAGTGATATACGCTATTGGAGATCTAGGGAAGGGGTGGGGTCCCTTCAGTTTGGAGGGGTGATGGAAGGTTTTAGCGAAGAGGGGACATTTCTCCTGCACTTGACGGAAGAAGAGAATCTGACCTAAAAAGACAAGGCCTGGGGAAAGGCCCTGCAGGCAGAGGGGCAGCATGAGCAAGGGTCCGGGGGTTGGAAACGAAAGAGCAGGGAGGAGGCTGGTGTGCTGGGGAAGAGGAGACAGGGAGACCGGAGGCTGGGACCTGGATCCTAAACTCAAATATTAGAACTTGGTGGGCACTGGGAGCTGGTGACGGTTCCAAGAGGGAAGAGAGAGAGTCAGACGAGAGTGGATTTGGCAGCCAAAGAGGGAGGGGACTGAAGGAGGCACTTTTTTGTTGTTGTTGTTCTTTTACGGCCGCACCCATGACATATGGAGGTTCCCAGGCTAGGGGTCCAATCGGAGCTGTAGCTGTCGACCTACGCCACAGCCACAGCAACGCGGGATCCGAGCCGCATCTGCGACCTACACCACAGCTCATGGCAACGCCAGTTCCTTAACCCACTGAGGCCAGGAATCGAACCCGCAACCTCATGGTTCCTAGTCGGATTCGTTTCTGCTGAGCCACGACGGGAACGAGGCACTTGTGAAGAGGGGGAGGGACCTGGGCGCACACAGAACACGGGGAAGGGGCCAAAGGGAGAGAGGAAAGTTGAGGGTACATTGGAAATTCCCAGCTTGGGGCCCCAGGAGGGCAGGTGCAGCCAGGGAGGAGGTGAGGGCTGAGCTGGGCTTAGTCCGGGTTGGAGTCTATCCCTTGCCCAGCCCTCCGCTCCACACATCCCGCAAATGCCCGGTCACAGGCCCCTTGTTAGCAGCTCTCCTCCAAGACTTCCTAGGAGAGGCTGAAGGGAACCAGCTGCTGTGCTGTAAAAAAAAATAAAAAAAAAAAAATCAAGATTCTGCCCACATCCCCCACGCCTGATGTCAGGAAGGTAGGAGGACTCTTGAGACAGAAAGTATTAGTCACTATGAGAGGTGATGGGTCAGTGTGTGTGTGTGAGTGGGGGTTGGGGGAGAGAGAGAGAGAGAGAGAGAGAGAGAGAGAGGAAAGCAGAGGCAGAGGCAGAGGCAGCCAGGCTGGAGAAGGAAGAAAGATTCTGGAGCCCGAGAGGGCCAGCACTGCACACCTCCTCCCGCCCTGCCCCCTTCTTCCCACCCGGAGGGGCAAGGGCGCAGCAGCGTTGCTGAGGAGGATTTAAGTGGAAACCTGGGAGCTGCCCTTGGATCTGGTGGATTCCAGAAGCCAAGCCCACACGCTGGCAGGGATGGGGCCCCAGGCAGGCGGACAGGCAGCGTGGAGACAGCTCTGGCCTGGGTCCCTGCTAAGCCCTCTCCCCACCCCTTTCCCGAGGTCCCTCCCTCTCTGTCCTCTTCATTCTCCAGGGTAAACCCTGGCGTGGGGTCTGGGGGCCCTGGCATTGACCCGCAGCCCAGAGAACAGTCCCAGCTCGTTGGCTGAGAGCCGTCCCATCCGCCGCGTTCCTCCTGGGGCTTTGCCGACACATCCTGGTGGTCGTCTTCATGCCTTTGGGAAAAGGGACTACTGTCCCCCCAGCACAGAGGAGGATACTGAGGCCCCGAGAGCTAAAGGGATCTGCTCAAGGCCACAGGCTGGGGAGGAGGACAGTTCAACTCCCCAAGGTCCCGCTGCCTCAGCTCGTCCAGTCTGTTTGCTCCAACCAGAGGGTGTGGGTCTGGCCGGGCTTGTGCCCAAGCCACGACCTCCACCCAGAACGTCCTCTCCCCGCTTCCCCCGCTGCCCTCCAGCAGGGCTGCAGCCCGCCTCCTCTCCTGAGGGCGCTGGCCTCTGACCTCAGTCTTTGAACCCTTTCTGTTGTGTGTGTGGCTCTGGTTCCTCCACGCCTGTGCCTCTAGGCCTGGCTCAGCTCCCCAGCAGCGGGGTGGAGCCCCGGAGGCTGAGAGTCTGGCTTTCATTTCTCTGGGTCCCTCCAAAGCTTCAGCACCCAATGAGAGCTCAAAGAAATCCTTGCAGAATGACAAATCATAGGCATGCTACAAGAAATGCAGTTATTAGGCTCAAGCAACCCGTGCTAGCTGTAAGGGAAACCACTAAAAACGGACTTGTAAAGTCCTACAACTCATCTGTAAGAGTGAAGTAAGGGCTTTGGAATATGAAACAACAGAGATGATCATTTCTAGAGATAACACGCCTCCAGGGACCGTGCCTGGTGTTTTCTATGCCTCTCCCAGCCTCAGCCCCGCCGTGTGAGGCACGATGGACTGCGCCCATTTTACTGGAGAGTCAGGCAGGGAAGCCTGGACTCTTCTAGGAAAAGATCACAATTAAAATATGCCACCTTGGAGTTCCTGTTGTGGCTCAGCAGGTTAAGAACCCGACAGTGTCCCTGAGGAAGCAGGTTCGATCTCTGGCCTCGCTCAGTGGGTTAAGGATTCGGCATTGCCATGAGGTTCGGTGTAGGTTGCAGACGGGGCTTGGATCTGGCGTTGCTGTGGCTGTGGCGAAGACTGGCAGCTGCAGCTCTGATTCAACCCCGAGCCCAGGAACTTCCATAGGCTGCATGTGTGACCATAAAAGGGGGGAAAAAAAAGACCGTCTTGTCAAGGATCAATAGCAAAGAGGGGTCCCCTTTCTGGGTGAGGGTGTCTATGGGATGGGCTGGGTGCCAGGCAGAGAGCTGCATGCATCACACAGACACTAATCCCAGAAAAAGGGCTGCTTTTTCCTTCTCCAAAGCGCTGGCCCAGCCTGGTGAGCCAGGCACTGTCTGAGGGGGAGGGAGCTAAAGTCCCATGGCAGGCACCAGGCACCAGGCACCAGCTGGCTCCCTGATGACAGGCCCCTCTGGCTCCTCTGGCACTGGCCCCAACCTGGATTCAGTGACCTCAGGACACCGCAGGGGAGAAGCCCGGCCATGGACCCCAGGGGGCGCTTGTTCTCAAAGCCACATGACTGCAGCTGGGGCAGTGGGGCAGGGGAAGAGGTCTGGAGACACATACTCATGAGGCCCACCCACGGAGCGCCTGGTTTGGTGAACATGTTGCTGGTGCGGGCGCACATCCTTTTAGGGAGAAGGTCCACAGCTCTGTGGGATTTTTATTTTTACTTTTTTTTTGTTTTTGGTCTTTTTGCCTTTTCTAGGGCCATACCCGCGGCATATGGAGGTTCCCAGACTTAGGGCTCTAATCAGAGCTGTAGCTGCCAGCCTTCGCCACAGCCATAACAATGTGGGATCCGAGTCGCGTCTGCAACCTACATCATAGGTCACGGCAACGCCGGATCCTTAACCCACTGAGCAAGGCCACGGATCGAACCCGCAACCTCATGGTTACTAGTCGGATTTGTTAACCACTGAGCCACGACAGGAACTCCTCTGTGGGATTTTTAGAGAAGCCTGGACACCCCCGCCCCAGCACTCCCCCCACCACCGCTGCCTCGGTGTCTCTCTCAGAGCAGCAGCGGGGCTCATCTGTGTAACCTGGGTCCCCGGATCATCCCAGAGACCAGTGGGGGCCTGGAGGGGCCTGGTCATGGAGAGGAACTGGGAAGTGAAGCCGGGCCTGCAGCCCCATTTCCAGCTCACAGCCACTAGGGGCGGCGGGCAGGCAGGAGGGGGCAGCACGTTCCAGGAGAAGAAGCCCAGGCAGGGCAGGGACAACCTGCTCACGTTCCTACTGCTAATGAGCTGTGTCTGGGTCCCGGCCTGGCTCTGCTCCCGGCATCGCCTGTCCCTGAGGAGCCGGCTGCAGGGTCCCCAAGGCCTGTGAAGAGGAGCAGGCCTAAAAGGAGGGGTGAGGACAGGACGCTGAGGTTTGTGGAGGTGGAAGACAGAGGCTGGAGGTGACGCCTCCTGCCCTCACCCCACCCGGTTACCCCAAAACCTCCCCCAACTACACGCCTGCCCCTGGGCAGCCATGTGGAGCCGGGGGTTCGAGCCGACCTGGCTCCCTTACGGCAGCTCCCGGGGGCCTTTAAAGCATCCAACAAATCTGAACACAACCCTCCCTGTCCCTCCACTCCTAGGCCACCATTTCCCATCACCTCCTCTCTCTGCAAACCTCCACCGTCAGCCGAGGATCAGACACCGATCACTGGGAGCTAAACTCCACAAGCTTCCAAACCAAGCTGTGTCAGAGACAGCGGAAACCTCGCATGCGGCAGGCAAGGAAGGCAAAGTGGGGCAGCCACTCCTGAGGACAGTTTGGCAGTTCCGAAAAACGTTCAACACAGAGCTGTCTCGTGACCCAGAAATTCCAGTCCTGGGGACAGGCCCAAGAGATGTGAAGACACGTGTCCTCATAAAAACTTGCGTGCGAATGTTCACAGCAGGTATTCATCATAGTCCCAAAGTGGAAACAACCCAAGTGTCCATCAAGCAAAAAATGGACAGACAAATGCGGTCCCTCCACGTAGAGCTGACTCTTGAAGAACACGGCTGTGAACTGCGCAGGTCCACTTCTACGGGGATTATTTTTCCCCCAATAAATATACAAAAATATGTGTAGAACATCATGTGAAAGACTTGTATTGAAGTGGATACAGCCTATCCTTACCTTAGACATAAGGGGAATGATATTCACAAGTAATAACATGTTAGTTATCTTACTGTTTTATAGCTTTGCTTTCTAAAAATGACATTACCATACAGTATGTCTGTCCCCTTCCCGTTTCCCTCCTTCCCTCCCTCTCTCTCCCTGTTTCTCTCTCTCTCTCTCTAATTAGAAAAACTGCATTATCAGTCTATCATCACAGGTAAGAGCTTTTTTTAAAAAAAATGAACAGTGGAGTTCCCATTGTGGCTCAGTGGTTAATGGACCCAAATAGCACCCATGAGGATGCAGCTTCGATCCTTGGCCTCACTCAGTGGGTTAAGGATCCGGCGTTGCCATGAGTTATAGTGTAGATCGCAGACACGGTTCAGATCCCATGTTGCTGTGGCTGTGGTATAGGCTGGCAGCTACAGCTCCGATTGCACCCCTAGCCTGGGAACCTCCATATGCTGCAGGTACAGCCCTAAAAAGACAAAAAGACAAAAAAAAAAAGGTGTTTCCAATACTTTATTATGAATATGACTGTACTATATCCTATAAAAATTTTATAATGATTCATTCATTAGTGTACAGGCTAGGCAACTGTGAAACAACTGTATAGGTTACACTGGGCTACCATAAAACACTCACATTGCTGCTTCTTTGTTATCTGTGTATGAATCATTACACCTGCACAAAAATATGAATTTCCTTATCATATTACCCTTTCATTTTTGATGTCTTGTGTTAGTAGTATATGTAACATCTACAGTGCTTTGTATCATGTAAGACAAAATTGATGTAGGTGCTGACAGATATATACAGATAACATAAACTTACGGTATGGATAGATACAGTATTGTAAATGTATTTCCTCTTTCTTAAGATTTGCTTAATAACATTTTCTCTTTTCTGGCTTACTTTATTGTAAGTGTACAGCATATAAGACGTATAATACATAAAATATGTGCTAATTGGCTGTTTATGTTATAGGTAGGCTTTGGTCAACAGTGGGCTATTAGCAGTTAAGTCTGGGGGAGTTGAAAATTACATGAAAGTTACATGAAGATTTTTGACTGCGAAGGAAGTCAGCATCCCTAACCCCCATGCTGTTCAAGGGTCAACTGTACTAGAATATTATTCACACAGAAAAAGGGATAAAATTCTGATACACGCTACAACATGGATAAACCTTGAAAGCGTATTGCTAAGTGACAGAAGCCAGAAGCAAAGGTCACACATTATATGATTCCCTTTATGTGGAAGGTTCAAGAAAGGCAAATCCATAAAGACAGACAGAAGATGAGGGGCTTGGGGCCTGGGGGGGCAGGGAGGATGGCAGAAGGACTGCTAGTGGATTTGAGTTTTGGGGAGGATGACGAAAACATAGAAGATAGTGGTGGTTCCAAGGACTGCTGATTTGTGGATCAATCAGCAATTTGTGGCCATACAACTTTGAATATCTGCTATCAGCCACTGAACTGTACACTTTAAAAGGAGGGGATTTTATATAGGAATTACATCTCAATTTTTTTTTTTTTTTTTTTTTTTGGTCATCTTAGGGCCACACCTGCGGCATATGGAGGTTCCCAGGCTAGGGGTCGAATCAGAGCTACAGGTGCCGGCCTTCACCACAGCCACAGCAATGCCAGATCCGAGCTGCGTCTGCAACCTACACCACAGCTCACGGCAAAACGCCGGATTGTTAACCCACTGAGCAAGGCCAGGGATCAAACCCGCAACCTCATGGTTCCTAGGTGGATTCGTTTCCGCTGCACCATGACGGGAACTCCTACATCTCGATTTTAAAAAGTGTATGAAGAGAAAGAACCCACCTTTCTTCTCTGAAACGTGTGCTCTGCCAACCTCTCTACAGAGGGTGACCCGGCCTGCCTCTGTCCAAGACAATCCCCCTGCCCCCAACTGTGCACTGGATCCTATCACCTGTACAAGGACTTTGCTGCTATTTTGTCCCCTCTCCCTCCTGCATCATCCATTTCTCTCTCTCTCGGTTCATCCATCAGTATGTAAACACGGTATAATTTTCCTCATCCTAAAAAAAAAATAAAGCCAAAAAAAGTAAACCCAAAAAAACCTCTCTTTTTATTTATTTATTTTTTTTAGGGCCTCGCTGGGTGGCATTTGGAAGATCCCAAGCTAGGGGTCAAATCGGAGCTGCAGCTACTGGCCTACGCCACAGCCACAGCCACAGCAATGCCAGATCTGAGCTGCATCTTCGACCTGTACCACAGCTCACGGCAACGACCGTCCAGGGATCAAACCTATATCTTCATGGATATTAGTTCATTACTGCTGAGCCACAATGGGAACTCAGGAAAAACCCCTCCTCGCGGTGATTACCCAATATAAGCAACCCCATACGTGCCAGGTGGGAGGCCCACAGACCTGAAAGAAACTGTATCACAGAGACTCACCTACAAGAGTGAGAGTTCTGAACCCCACACTTGGGGGTCTGTCATTGGGAGAAAGAGCCCCTGGAGCATCTGGCATTGAAGGCCAGTGGGGCTTGGGCACAGGAGCTCCATGGGACTGGAGGAAACGGAGACCCCATTCTTGAAAGGCGCACACAGTCTTTCGTATGCACTGGATCCCAGGGCAAAGCAGAGGTTCCATAGGAATCTGGGTTGGACCTGACTGCAGTTCTTGGAGGATCTCCTGGGAAAACAGGGGGTGACTGTGGCTTGTTGTGGGGGAAGGACATCGGAGGCAAAGCTCTCGGGAATATTCATCAGTGTGTGTTCCTTTTGAGGTGGCCATTTTGAGAAAATCTGGCCCCACGCCATCAGTGCTGAGAACCCCCAGGCCAGTAGTTCCCTTCGTGGCTCAGCAGAAACGAATCCGACTAGCATCCATGAGGATGCAGGTTCGATCCCTGGCCTCACTCAGTGGATTACGGATCTGGCGTTACCATGAGCTGTGGTTTAGGTTGCAGACGTGGCTCAGATCTGGCATTGCTGTGGCTCTGGGATAGGCCAGTGGCTACAGCTCCAATTCAACCCCTGGCCTGGGAACCACCATATGACTCGAGTGTGGCCCTAAAAAGCAAAAAAAAAAAAAGGGATACTAGGGAAATGCACAGTAGCTGGAAGGAGATGTGAGGGCAAGAGGAGGGTTTTTATTATTATTATTATTATTATTATTATTACACAAGGAATTTTATTACATTTATAGTTGTACAACGATTATCAGAACCAAATTTTATAGCATTTCCATTCCAAACGCCCGGCACATACCCCCACCCCTTTACCTGTCTCATTTGGGAACCATAAGTTTTTCATTATCTGTTCTACAAAGAAGTTCATTGTGTGTGTCCTTGTTTTAGATTTCCCATGTAAGTGATAGCATATGATGTTGGTGTCTCACTGTCTGACTGACTTCACTTAGCATGACAACTTCTAAGTCCATCCATGTGGCTGCAAATGCCATTATTTCGTTCCTTTTAATGGCTGAGTAATATTCCACTGTGTATATGTACCACGTCTTCTTTAGCCACCCCTCTGTCAATGGACATTTAGATTGTTTCCATGTTTTGGCTATCGTATAGAGTGCTGCAAGGAACATTGGAGCACATGTATCTTTTTGAGTCATGGTTTTCCTTGGATAGATGGCCAGGAGTAGGATTGCTATATTAAATGGTAATTGTATTTTTAGTTTTCTGAGGAATCTCCATATTGTTTTCCACAGTGGCGGCACCAATTTACATTCCCAGCAACAGTGTAATAGGGTTCCCTTATCTCTATACCCTCTCCAGCATTTATTGTTTATAGACTTTTTGATGATGGCCATTCTGGCTGGCGTAAGATAGTAACTCACAGTGATTTTGATTTGTATTTCCCTAATAATTAGTGATGTTGAACATATTTTCATGTGTTTTGTGGGGTTTTTTTTTTTTTTGGTATTGAGCTGTAGGAGGGTTTATAAATTTTGGAGATTAATCCCTTGTCAGTCATTTCATTTGCAAATATTTTCTCCCATTCTGTGGGTTGTCTTTTTGTTTTGTTTAGGGTTTCCTTTGCTGTGCAGAAACTTTTAAGTTTAATTAAGTCCCATTTGTTTATTTTGTTTTTATTTTCATTACTCTAGGAGATGGATCAGAGAAGATATTGTCGTAGTTTATGTTGAGGAGTGTTTGGTCTATGTTTTCTACTAAGAATTTTATAATATCCAGTCTTATATTTAAGTCTTTAATCCATTTTGAGTTTATTTTTGTATATTGCATTATGAAGTGTTCTAATTTCACTCTTTCACATGTGGCTGTCCAGTTTTCCCAGCACCACTTATTGAAGGGACTGTCTCTTCTCATTGTATATTCTTGCCTCCTTTGTCATAGATTAGTCAACTGTAGGTGTGTAGGTTTAATTCTGGGCTCTCTATCCTGTTCCACTGATCAATATTTCTGTCTTTGTGCTGGTACCATACAGTTTTGATGACTGTAGCTTTGTAGTATAGTCTGACGTCAGGGAGCCTAATTCCTCCGGCTCCATTTTCCTTTCTCAGGTCGGCTTTGGCTATTCTGGGCCTTTTGTGCTTCCAAAATTTTTTTAAAACATTTTATTCTAGTTCTGTGAAAAATATCCTTGGTAATTTGATAGGGATTGCAGTGAATTTGTAGATTGCTTTGGGTAGTATAGTCATTGTGATAATATTGATTCTTCCCATCCAAGAGCATGGTGTGTCTTTCCATCTGTGTCATCTTTGATTTCTTTCATCAGTGTCTTACAGTTTTCAGAGTACAGGCCTTTTGTCTCTTTAGGTAGGTTTCTTCCTAAGTATTTTCTTCTTTTTGATGCAATGGTAAATGGGGTTGCTTCCCTAATTTCTCCTTCCAATCTTTCATTATTAGTATATAGAAATGCAATTCATTTCTGTGTATTAATTTTATATCCTGCCAAATTCATTGATGAGCTCTAACAGTTTTCTGGTAGTGTCTTTAGGATTTTCTAGGTATAGTAACATGTCATCTGCAAATAGTGATAGTTTCATTTCTTCCTTTCCAATATGGATTCCCTTTTATTTCTTTTACTTCTCTGATTGCTGTGGCTAGGATTTCCAAAACTATGTAGAACAGCAGTGGTGAGAGCGGACATCCTTGTCTTGTTCCTGATCTCAGTGGGAATTCTTTCAGCTTCTCACCATTGAGAATGATGTGAGCTCTGGGTTTGTCATATATGGCCTTTATTACATTGAGGTAGAGTCCCTCTATTTCTACTTCTAGAGAGTTTTTATTAGAAATGGGTGTTGGATTTTGTCAAAGGATTTTTCTGCATCTGTTGCGAGGTCATATGGTTTTTATTCTTCAGTTTGTTAATGTGGTGTATCACACTGATTGATTGACAGATACTGAAGAATCCTTGCATCCCTGGGATAAATCCCACTTGATCATGATGTACAGTCCCTTTAATGTATTGGTGGGTTCAGACTGCTAGCATTTTGTTGAGGATTTTTGCATCTATGTTCATCAGTGAGATGGGCCCGTAATTTCCTTTTTTTTTTTCTGTAGTATCTTTGTCTGGTTTTGGTATCGGGGTGATGGTGGCCTCATAGAATGAGTTTGGGAGTGTTCCTTCCTCTGCAATTTTTTGGAATAGTTTCAGAAGGATAGGTGTTAGCTCCTCTTTACATGTTTGGTAGAATTCACCTGTGAAGGCATCTGGTCCTGGACTTATGTTTGTTGGAAGTTTTTAAATCAGTTTCAATTTAGCACTTGTGATTGATCTGTTCATCTTTTCTATTTTGTCTTGGTTTAGTCTTGGAAGATGGTACTTTTCCAAGAATCTGTCCATTTCTTATAGGTTTTCCATTTTATTGGCATACAGTTGCATGTAATAGTCTTTTATGATTCTTTGTATTTCTGTGACTTCTGTTGGAACTTCTCCTTTCTCATTTCTAATTTTATTGATTTGCATTTTTTTTGATAAGTCTGGCTAAGGGTTATCAATTTTGATGATCTTTTCAAAGAAACAGCTGTTAGTTTCACTGATCTTTAATATGGCTTTCTTTGTGTCTATTTCCTTTATTTCTTCTCCGATCTTTATGATTTCTTTCCTTCTGCTAACTTTAGGTCTTGTCTGTTCTTCTCTCTCTAGCTGCTTCAGATGTAAAGTTAGGTTGTTTGTTTGAACTTTTTCTTGTTTCCTGAGATAGGCTTGTATCGCTATAAACTTCTCTCTTAGAACTGCTTTTACTGCACACCATAGGTTTTGAAGTGTTGTATCTTTGTTATCTTTTGCTTCTAGGTATCTTTTACTTTCCTCTTTGTGTTCTTCGGTCATCCATTGGTTGTTTAGTAGCATGTTGTTTAGTCTCTACTTGTGTTTTCTGCAGTTTTTTCCTTGTGGTTGATTTCCAGTTGTACAGCACTGTGGTCGGAAAAGATGCTTGATATGATTTCAATTTTCTTAAAGTTACTGAGGCTTGATTTGTGGCCCAGAATGTGATCAATCGTCAAGAATGTTCCATATGCACTTGAGAAGAATGTGTATCCTGCTGCTTTTGGATGGAATGTCCTATAAATATCTATTAAGTCCATCTGGTCTAATGCTTCATTTTGGGCCTATGTTTCCTTGTTGATTTTCTATCTGTCCATTGCTGTAAGTGGGGTGTTAAAGTCCTCCACTATTATTGTGTTATTGTTGATTTCTCCTTTTAAGGTTGTTAGCAATTGTCTTATATATTGAGGTGATTCTATGTTAGGTACATATATATTTTATATTTTTTAAAATTTTTCCATTAGAGCTGTCTTACAGATTTCTGTCAGGTACCTATATATTTTCAATTGTTATATCTTTTTATTGGATTGATCCTTTGATCATTATGTAATGCTCTTCTTTGTCTCTTTCAATATTCTTTATTTTAAGGTCTGTTTTGTCTGATGTGAGTAGTCCTACTCTGGGTGTCTTTTGATTCCCGTCTGCATGGAATATTTTCTTCCATTCTCTCACTTTCAATTTGTATGTGTCCCTAGAAGTGAAGTGGGTCTCTTGAAGACAGCATATACATGGACCTTGTTTTTGTATCCATTCAGCCAGCCTATGTCTTTTGCTTGGGGTGTTTAGTCCGTTTACATTTAAGGTAATTATTGATATGGACGTTTTTATTGCCATCTTATTAACTGTTTTGGATTTGTTTTTGCTGCTCTTTTTTCTTCCCTTCTCTTGTTCTCTCCTCTTGTGATTTGATGACTATCTTTAATGTTGTATTTGAGTTGATTTTTCTTATTTGTTTGTGCATCAATTGTAGATTTTTGATTTGCAGTTACCCTGAAGTTTTGATACAGGTATATATATGATTGGTTTTGATATAGGTATATATATGATTGGTTTAAGTTGTTGGTCTCTTAATTGCAAATGCATCTCCAGTGTCCTGCACTTGTACCTTCCTTTTCTCACAATTTCTGATTTTGGTAGCATATTTGTGCTTGGATGATTTCCTACCTTTACTGTATATATGCCTTTACTGTTGAGCCTTGTCACTTGTGGTACTTTTGTTTCTAATCTTGGCCTTTTCTTTTCTGTTTAGACAAGTCCCTTTAGTACTTGTCGTAAAGCTGGTTTAGTGTTGCTGAATTCTCTTAGTTTTTGTTTACCTGTAAAGCTTTTGATTTCTCCTTCAAATCTGAATCAGAGCCTTGCTGGGTAAAGTAATCTTGGTAGAGGTTTTTTCCTTTCATCGCGTTAAGTATAACTTAAGTATATTATGCCACTCCTTTTTGGCCTGCAGAGTTTCTGCTGAAAAGTCTACTGATAACCTCATCATAGTTCACTTGTATGTTACTTGTTTCTTTTCCCTAACTGCTTTCAGTATTTTTTCTTTGTCTTTAATTTTGGTCATTTCAATTAAAATGTGTCTCGGGGTGTTTCTCCTTGTTTTTTTTTTTTTTTTTTTTTTTTTTTTTTTTTTTTTTTTTTTTTTTTTTTTTTTTTTTTTTTTTTTAATAGTACTCGTTTTGCTCCCTGGATTTGAGTGAGTGATTCCTTTCCCATGTTAAGGAAGTTTTTGGCTATTATCTCTTCAAATATTTTCTCTGTCCCTTTCTCTCTCTCTTCTCCTTCTGGCACCCCTATAATATGGATGTTGGTGTGTTTAATGTTGTCCCAGAGTTCTCTGAGACTGTCTTCATTTCTTTTCAGTCTTTTTTCTCTATTCTGTTCCACATCAGTGATTTCCACTAGTCTGTCCTCCACCTTGCTTATTCGTTCTTCTGCTTCCTGTATTCTGTTGGTTGCTTCTTATCAATTTTTTATTTCAGTTATTGTATGTTGCATCTCTGTTTGCCTAAGTTTTAAATCTTGTATTTCTTTGTTCACTGTTTGCTGTAAATTATCAGTCTTTTCCTCCAGTTTATTTCCAGTGTCTTGCATCATCTTCAGCATCATCGGTCTAAAGTCTTTTTCCTGGAGGTAGATAATCTCCAGATCACTTAGCTGTTTTTGGAGTTCTTCTTTTATCTCTTATCTGAATTATAGTTCTCTGTATTTTCATTTTTAGAGGTTTTTGTTGTGGTCTCCTTTTTTCAGACAGTAGAGTTGCAGCCTCTCCTACTTCTGATGTCTGCCCACCTTGTGGCTGAGGTTGGTATGGGGGCTTGCTGTAGGCTATCTGATGGGAGGGACTGCCCACTGGTAGGTGGGGCTGATTCCTACCCCTCTGGTGGGTGGAGTTTTGTCTCTGGGTGAGACTGGAGGTGGCTCTGTGCCTGGGGGGTATGAGCTGATGATCCCACCTCTGATGGGTGGGGCTGTTATCCCACCTGGATTATTGTTTGGCTTGGGGCTTCTCACTGTTGATGGGTGGGGTCAGACTTTCCCAAAATGCCCACCTCCAAAGGAACACACACTGATGAATATTCCCGAGAGCTTTGCCTCCAATGTCCTTCCTCCACAATAAGGCACAGTCACCCCATTTTTCCCAGGAGATCCTCCAAGAACTGCAGTCAGGTCCAACCCAGATTCCTATGGAACCTCTGCTTTGCCCTGGGACCCAGTGCATATGAAAGACTGTGTGTGCCTTTCAAGAATGGGGTCTCTGTTTACTCCAGTCTTTTGGAGCTCCTGTGCCCAAACCCCACTGGCCTTCAATGCCAGATGCTCCGGGGGCTCTTTCTCCCAATGCCAGATCCATAGGTGTTGGGACCTGACATGGGGCTCAGAACTGTCACTCCTATAGGTGAGTCTCTGTGATACAGTTACCTTCCAGTCTGTGGGCTTCCCAGCCTGCAGGTATGGGGTTGCTTATATCGCGCAGTTGCCCCTCTTACCTCTTTATGTGGCCTCCTCTTTGTCTTTTGGAGTAGAATATCTTTTTGAAAGTTTCCAGTCCATCTGGTTGAAGGTTGTTCAGCATTTGGTTATAATTTTGTTGTTTTTATGAGATAAGGTGAGCTCCAGTCCTTCTATTCCACCATCCTAATACTGTCCTCCCTCTCCAATTTCTCTTGAACCCACCATAATCAGGCCACTCTATCAAAGCAGATCTTGTCAACTCACCTAAGTCCTCCATGTCACTAAATCCAGCAAGCACTTTGTGGTCCTCATCCTGCTAGGCTACCCACCAGTATTTGATGCGCTTGATGTTTCCTTTCTTTTTTGCTGTTCCTGTAGCACGTGGCAGTTCCCAGGCTAGGGATCGAACCCACACCACAGCAGTAACCAGAGCCATAGCAGTGAAAATGCTGGAACCTTAACCAACTAAGCTACGAAGTTCCCTCTTTTTTTGAAGAGCCTCTGCACCTGGCCTTGTTCTTTACTCACTCTCACTTTTTCTCTGACCCTACTCACTCTCTGAGCATCGGCAGGTCCCCACATTCTGTCCTGGGACGCATTCTCTAACCATGTTCGCTTCCTCAAACATCTCTCATCTCATGGTTTTATGTGGCAACTCCCAAATTACCATCTCCAGCCTGCACATCTCCCCTTACTCCAGACCCAAACCTCAGCCACTGGTGTGACTTCTATTTGTACATGTGAACGAAACCTCTGACTTAACACATCCAAAATTAGACTCGATTTCCCCCTCAAACTGGCTTTTCCCAGTCCTCCTAATGTTCATAAACATAACTCTATTCTACCATATTATCCAAGCCAAAGGATCTTTCTTCTCCTACCCCCACCCCATCCCACTCTATCAGCAGATTCTGTTGTTTCTTCTTTAAAACATATTCAGGGAGTTCCCGTCATGGCTCAGTGGTTAATGAATTTGACTAGGAACCATAAGGTTGCGGGTTCGATCCTTGGCCTTGCTCAGTAGGTTAAGGATCCGGCATTGCCGTGAGCTGTGGTGTAGGTTGCAGATGTGGCTCGGATCCCGCGTTGCTGTGGCTGTGGTGTAGGCTGGCAGCTACAGCTCTGATTAGACCCCTAGCCTGGGAACCTCCATATGCCGCGACTGGGACCCTAGAAAAGGCAAAAAGACAAAACAAACAAACAAACAAAAACATATTCAGATTCCTTCTCATCGCCTCCTTTACTGGTGCCCTAGTACCATCAGGAGCCTCTTAACTGGTCTCCTTACCTCTAACCTGGTTGCCCTCTGGTATATTGTCCACACCATAGCCAGAATAAGCCTTCTAAAAATCTGTTAGACCATGTCCTCTGCCCAAAACCCTCCAATGGCTTACTTCCCTATGAGGCCCTACAAGATCGCTATCCCCAGACATCTCTCTGATCTCTCCTATTAGCCTCTCTCTAATTTCCTCTGCACCCTGGCCTTCTAGCTATTCCCCAAACAGGCCACACATAGAGCTGCCTCAGGGCCCTTGCGCCTGATTCTCCATCCGAGATTCTCTTCCTCCAGCTACAGGCACTGGCTTCTTCTTTAGGTGTCTGTTCTAACATCACTACATCAGGAAGGCCTTCCCTGATCAGCATCAGTAAGACAGTAACTCCTTCTTCCCGGTCTGTTTCCTCTACCTTGTCTTATTCTTCACGGCATTCATCGCCACCTGACACACTACTGATTTGTTTATGCTGCCTCTCCTATTCTCCCAGAAGCTTCATGAGAGCAGGGATCTGACTTTGCCAACTGCTGCAACTTCTCAGAGCCCCCGAGACAGCCAGGCACCCAGCAGGTACCCGGAAATATTTACAGAATGAACTAGTGAACATTCCCAGGTACATAAGTCTCAGGGGCCAGTCCACACAACAGCGGAGGGGAGAGGTGCCAGCTCCATGTCAGCGGCACAGGCTTCACTCTGGACCTCCCCAGATGCAAGCAGAAGGGTCAGTGACTCTTCAACTGCACACGTGATAGGACCTGTTCTAAAAAGCACTGAGCCACTGTAAATAGTAATAAAAATCACATTGGAACAATCCTAACAACAAAAGCATCGACTGAGGCTTACTATGTAAGCTTCACAAGGTGCCAAATCCTCTCACTCAGCAAACAATAACTAAGCACCTAACAGGCGCCGCTGGCACCAGACACAGTGGTGGCAAACTCTGTCTCCTCAAGGAGCTGACAATTTGTAATGTTTCATTTGTTCTTGGCAACAACCGTGAGGCTCCATAGTTGGGACACAGATCCCACCGATGAGGGCACGCGGTCCAGAGGCTGTCTATGCTCAAGGAAGGGAATGAGGAGCCACGGTCACTCGGACCTGGGGCCTGGTGACAACGGGCTGATAGCAGCTATACCGGGGCCTGGAGCGGGTAGAAGCACAGACAGGTGAGATCTCAGAACGATCCCCAGGGCTGGTACGCTCGGTCCAGACCTGTCATGTGACAGCTAACAGTGATCCACGCGAAGTTCTGAAATCAGGGCAAAAGGAAAATGAACTGCAGGAGTAGGGGACCTGATGGTCACCAATGTGAGACAGAGGAAAACCAGCCGGGGCTTTTCCACCAGCACCCACCTGGTGCTGACAGGTTTGGGATGATCCCAGGCTACACTGTAACCTGGAAAGGCAGGGGTGCACATTATGTTCAGACCGTCATCCCTTAGGCATGGCGAGCCCACTCAAGGTCACTGGCTGATGGCCGGTCCCTCGGCTCCCAGGCTGGCTAGCGGGGCTCAGGTGAGCACAGAGCAAGATATTCATGGCTTTGGGGTCAGAGGGAAGGGGGTGTTAATTGGCTGTGTGAACTTGGACTTGTTATTTCACCTCTCTGAGTCTTAGTTCCCACCCCTGCAGGGGCCTGACCAGTCGGAGGGCTGCTGGACAGGCACGGGAACAGGAGGTCTAGGTTCCCAGGGGAGGGTGCCTGGGGACCCAGGGTGACAGTGGCAGCAGCAATTTTCCAATGGTACTGAAGTATTTCATCATTTTACCCCCTAGAGTAGTAGGGGTGCATTCTGGCTGAAGCGCAGCTGTGAACACCTCTCAAGTGAAGACACTAATCTCAGTGTAGCAGAACCGCCACAAAGAAATAAAGCCACCCCTGTGAAGGCCTGAGCACGGGGTCCGGCCAGAATGCACCAGTGCTACCACACCGATGGGTAAAAGGGTGAAATACTTCCGTACTGTTGGAAAATTGCTAATGCCGCTGCCACCCTGTGTCCCCAGGAGCCCTCCCCTGGGTACCCAGACCTCCTCTAGCACCTGTCCAGCTGCTAATACTGCTGAGGGCAAGAGGAACGACAGAGACCTGGCCTCAGTGTAAGGAAGGGCTTTCTACCAGCAAGCACGACCCCAGGCACCTTGGAGATGAGTGAGCTCTGTGTTCCTGGAAGCATTCAAGTGGATATGCCTGATGGAAGCAAGATAAAGGGTCAGGCAGAGGCCCACGCCAGAGTTGCATAATCCCAGGCCAGCCGGGCTCTGTTCTCTCATAAAAGAGAAGAGGGAAATTCCTCCCACAGCAGGGGAAGGGAGGGATAGGGGGGTGAGCTCTGCCTGTACCCCCTCTTAGTAGGGGGCATGGGGAGGGGCCCACTCCGAAACTGACCTAAGCGCTGCTGAGCATGCAGCCCGCTGGGCAAAGCCCCCAGCTCAGAAACATTGCTCAGGAACTGTTCCTGTCCCCTCAGTCCCCACCCCCCACCAACCCTGCCTCCCCAGAAAGAATGTGGATTCAAGTGTTCGGGGAAAAGCCAGGTCCAGACCCCTCCAATGAAGACAACAGCACTTGTGTCTGTGGTTTGGGCAGAAGCCAGCGTGGAAACGTCCCAGCTTCTGAGGGTGCGGGAGGGGAGCTAGGGCTTTCGCTCTTTGCACAGCCCTTGCTGCGGACAGAGCGGCTGCCAGGCAGGGCCCCAAAGCCCCTAGGTGGGAGGGGGTGTCAGGAGACTGTTGATGGAAGAAAGAGGCAAGCTTCCAAATGCTGGTTGGGCAGAGGGTGGGGCTGGCAGCCACATGGGTGGGAAGGCCCAGATTGTAAGCAGGCAGAGGATCTGGTCCACATCCTAGTCTGCAGCCTGAGGCTTGGGCCAGAGGAGGAGGCAGGCTGACGGGGTGCGACGTGCTCAGTGGGTGAGGTGGCCGTAGGCCCGGCTCTCCCTCTAGCAGAGTCACCTCTCCATCTGCACCGTGGTTTCCTCAGGTGGAAAGTAAGGGGGCTGACACCCCAGAGCTCAGCAGACTCGCAGCTCCAAGCTAACAGAAAAAAAAGGGCAGGCAAGAAGTCCAAGACAAAACAACGGAAAGCAGGGACTGGAGGGGATACCTGTGCGCCCACGTGCACGGCAGCCTTACTCACCGCAGCCGAACGGTGGAAACAATGCAGATGTCCACTTGCCGGGTGAATGGCTCGACAAAATGTGGTGGATGCAGACAATGGAATGTTATTCAATCTTAAAAAGGCATTCTGGGAGTTCCCGTCGCGGCACAGATGTTAACAAATCCGACTAGGAACCATGAGGTTGCGGGTTTGATCCCTGGCCTTGCTCAGTGGGTTAAGGATCCGGCGTTGCCGTGAGCTGTGGTGTAGGTCGCAGACGTGGCTCGGATCCCGCATTGCTGTGACTGTGGCGAAGGCCGGCGGCTACAGCTCCTGTTAGACCCCTAGCCTGGGAAGCTCCATATGCTGCTGGTGTGGCCCTAAAAAAAAAAAAAAAAAAAAAAAAAAGGGCTTTCTGATACATGTGATAACTTGGGGGAACCACTGTGGTGAGTCAAATAAGCCAGTCACAAAAAGGACAAATATCATATGTTTCCGTTCATACAAGGAACCTAGAATAGTCAAAACCATAGAGATAGAAAGCAGAACGGTGGCTGCTGGGAGATGGTGAATAGGAGTTACTGTTTAGTAGATAACGGACTTTCAGCGGGAAGAAACTGAAAATGTTCTGAAGATGGATGATGGTTTGATGGTTGCAGAATATGAATATACTTAATGCCGCAGAACTGTCCATGTAAACACGCTTAAGATGGTCAGTTTCATGTTATATATATTGGAAAAAAACAAACAAACACAAAACTCCAGGACTCTGACTAAGGCCCAGGTCTTCCTGATTCCCGAAGCCTGAGGACAGGGTACAGGGAGTCAGAGAGCTGACAGCCAGGGTAAGGCGGTGTCCAAAGTCACAGACCTGAAGAAGGGGCTGAAGGGCCGGGAGGCAGAGAGCTGATACAAGCCCACAGCAGAGATGTAGGGCCAAGACCCTGAAGAAGAGATGCTACTAGAGGTGGGTCCTTAACAGTGGCAGGGGAGACAAAGGCCCTGAACCCTGTGGGAAAGAACTCAGAGCAGGCTTGCTCCAAAGTTGGGGGGCCCTGCAGACATGGAGAGCCTGGCTGTTGGCCCCTGAGTTGGCCATCTCCTGTCTCTTAGATTCTAGGAGGACCAGTGCAATGAGACTCCTTGAAAGAAGACAAGAAATTGGTCTGTGAGTGGGAAGCCTGTGAGCACCCTCAGCGTGGAAGGCACAGAGGAGAGAAGGCCCACTGAGCCAGCCGGAGCATCTCTGTGTAGAGATCCCGGTCAGAACCAGAGTCCCAGGTCCTCTGAAGGACCCGGGCAAGGAGCTGGAAGGGCAGGTAAGTGTGTCTGTTGACCCCGATCATCCAGGCCACCCCTCCTTTTCCTTGGGACTTCTTCTTTTTTTTTTCTTGTCTTTTTGCCTTTTCTAGAGCCGCACTCGCAGCATATGGAGGTTCCCAGGCTAGGGGTCGAATCGGAGACACAGCTGCAGGCCTACACCATAGCCACAGCAATGCCAGATCCAAGCCGCGTCTGTGACCTACACCACAGCTCACGGCAACGGCAGATCCTTAACCCACTGAGCGAGGCCAGGGATTGAACCCGCAACCTCACGGTTCCTAGTCGAATTCTTAACCACTGAGCCACAACGGGAACTCCTCCTTGGAATTTCATCTTTGTTCCCCCAGGCACAGGGATCAGTTGTGTGAGGTGGGAGAGATTTTACTACCCAGCCAAACTAAAAGTATAGGAGACAGAGGGGAGTTCACACCATGGCTGGCTGTGTGACCATATCCGTGCTTCATCTGGCTGCCCCATGGCATATGCAGTTCCCCAGCCAAGGATCAGATCCAAGCCATAGCTGCTGACCCATAGTTGTGACCTAAGCCGCAGCTGAGGCAATGCTGGATTCTTAACCTGCTGTGCTGGGTCGGGGATCGAACCTGCATCCTAGCACTCTGAAGATGCCACTGATCCTACTGTGCCACAGCAGGAGCTCCTGTGCTTTATTTTTATAGCGGTAACAGCAGCAGCTACCACAATAGCGCTTGTGAGGATTAAGTGGGGAGCGGGGGCCTTCCACACAGTAACTGCCCAACAGATATCGTTACGGTCTCCCCCTCTTCCCCATCACTACCAAGCTGCCATGCTTTCGCTCTTTTGGAATTTGGAAGAAGAGAAACCCCGGAGTTCAGAGCACTTGGCAGACCTCCCAGCTGTGGCCTCCGGGGAAGCAGGATGTCAGGGAAAGTCCCGTCCATCCCAGGGTTCCAAGCCACCCAGAAGAGTTCAGCTCCAAGAGGCTCCAGAGTTACACCCAAGCCTATATACAACCAATCTTCAATTAAAATTCCCCAAATGTAGGACATCCTTTTATTTTTTTAATTTTTTTTTTGTCTTTCTGCCTTATCTAGGGCCATACCTGCGGCATATGGAGGTTCCCAGGCTAGGGGTCTAACAGGAGCTACAGCCGCCAGCTTATACCACAGTCACAGCAACGCGGGATCTGAGCCACGTCTGCAACCTACACCACAGCTCACGGCAACGCCGGATCCTTAACCCACTGAGCGAGGCCAGAGATCGAACCCGCAACCTCATGGTTCCTAGTCAGATTCGTTAGCCACTGAGCCACAACGGGAACTCCCTGTAGCACATCCTTTTAAATGCCAGACTAATTAGTATTTACCTGTAATGCTTTAAGCTTTCTTTTTCTTTCCTTTATTTATTTATTTTTTTTTTTGTATTTTTAGGGCCACACCCGCGGCACATGGAGGTTCCCAGGCTAGGGGTCGAATCGGAGCTACAGCTGCTGGCCCACACCACAGCCACAGCAACACCAGATCTGAGCCGCATCTGCGACCTACACCACAGCACATGGCAATACTAGATCTTTTACCCAACTGAACAGGGCCAGGGATCGAACCCGAGTCCTCATGGATGCTAGTTGGTTTCGTTACTGCTGAGCCACCATGGGAATTCCTAAGCTTTCCTTTTCTTAATACAAGACCTAATGGAGTGGAGACGTGCTGATCTGAGAACCCGGTATCTACTCCTGAGGCAGGCCTGGGATTCAGGCCAAACCCTAAATCAGACCTGATTCTGCCAGCAAGATCACAGCATACATCTAAGGGGAGCCCAGAAGCTTCAGAACACAAGCCTTGGAAATTCACGCTTATAAAGTAATGTTGTGGCCATGCTTCTTCTCTCCTGCCTCCGCCTGCTAAGTTTTTCCAAAATCTTCCTAAGAACCACCCTTAAGGGAAAAAAAATTAATTTTAGAAACAACTTTGGGTAATCTAATACCCCAAATTACTTTTTAAAATTTAGACGCATTAATATGGCTGTAGAGAGAAATAATATTTACTGAGCTCCACCTAAGTACCAGGCATGAGGTTATACTCTTCCATGCCTTAAGCAATGGTTTTCAGAATGTTTTCTGTGCAAATAGCCTAGAATGATGTGCAAGAAAAGTGGTCCTTTGGGAAATCCTAAGGACAAGATATCTTTCCAATATATCTTTTTTTTTTCACTTTTTTTTAGGGCCACACCCACAGCATATGTAGGTTCCCAGGGTAGGGGTCGAATCAGAGATACAGCTGCCAGCCTACACCACAGCCACAGCAAAGTGGGATCCAAGCCACGTCTGAGACCTACGCCATAGCTCATGGCAAAGCCGGATCCTTAACTCACTGAGCGAGGCCAGGGATCGAACCTGCAACCTCATGGCTCCTAGTCCAATTTGTTTCCACTGCACCATGATGGGAACTCCATCCTTCCAATATACTTCTAACATGTGTTTATATATTGAAGGTTCTTTCAAGCTGTGCAGTAAAGAAACTGTTTATCGGGAGTTCCCATACTGGCTCAGAGGTTAACAAACCCAACTAGTATCTATGAAGACTCAGGTTCAATCTGTGGTCTCGCTCAGTGGGTTAAGGATCTGGCGTTGCTGTGAGCTGTGGTGTAGGCTGCACATGTGGCTTGGATCTGGTGTTACTGTGGCTGTGGTGTAGGCTGGCAGCTGTAGCTCCAATTCAAGCCATAGCCTGGGAACTTCCATATGCCACTGGTACGGCCCTAAAAAGACAAAAAAAAAAAAAGAAAAGAAGCTGTCTATCTTTCTTTAACTCAGTGTACCCCAAAGTATGGTATGTATTCAAATGGGTGATGCATGAGATGATTTTGGAAAGTGTGTAAACACGTTTTAAATTTTAATAGTTATATGTATTTATTTTGATGTGAGTTAGCAAATAATACAGCTAGCACATCAACTTGTGATTATACAGTTATTGTTCGGGACTCATTCATTCATTCATTCCATAGACATTTACTGAGGATTTACCATAAACCAAGCAGTATTCTAGAGGCTGAGGATACAGCAGTAAATAAAATAAAGTCCCTGTGTTCATAAATTTATATTTTAATGGGAAGCAATGAAAACTCACACAAATAAGTATATTGAACACATATAAATATAAGTTCAACAGTAAAAGGAAGAATAAAGAAAAAGAGTTGGGCAGGGGAGTGGAAGTGACGGGTGAGGTGGGTACTGGTGCAGGGAGACCTCTCAGACGAGGGCACACTTAAACAGAGACCTAAATGGAGGAGACCATATCTTTGCAGAAAGAACGTGCTCAGCAGAGAGAACATCAAATACCAATGCCTGAGATGGGAATGTACTTGGTAGAACTGTTCCAAGTTCCAGGGCAAGCCCTAAAGGATGGTGCTTTTAAAAATTATGGTAAAGTTGGAAGTTCCCGTTGTGGCTCAGTGGGTTATGAACCCGACTAGTATCCATGAGGACATGGGTTTGATCCCTGCCCTTGCTCAGTGGATTAAGGGTCCGGCGTTGCTGTGAGCTGTGGTGTAGGTTGAAGACATGGCTCGGATTTGGTGTTGCTGTGTGGCTGTGGCTGTGGTGTAGGCCAGCAGCTGTAGCTCTGACTTGACCCCTAGCCTGGGAACTTCCATATGCCACAAATGTGGCCCTAAAAAGCCAAAAAAAAAAAAAAAGTAAATGATAATCTCATCGGATCTAATACAATTATGTTACTATTACTAAAATACTAAAATTATTAACAGTATTAATATTGACTATAATATAATTATTCAGAATAATTTGAGCACCGCTTTTTAGCACTGTTCATGCTAAAAAAAGAAAATAAAAAATAATGTTGCATTAAAAAAACACAATAAACAAATTAAAATTATGGTATAGCGAGTTCTTTGGTGGTCTAGTGGTTGGGACTCAGTGCTTTCACTGCTATGGCCCAGGTTCAATCCCTGCTCTGGGAACTAAGATCCCACATCATGCTTCTGCGTGCTGTGGCCAAAAAATAAAATATAAAAATTAGGTGTGATTCAAACACCATAATAGTTGCCCTTTAAAATGTAAAAGTCAGTGTTTTTTAGTATATACACAAAGTTATTCCTTTTTTTTTGGCCATGCCCATGGCATACAGAAGTTCCCAGGCCAGAGATCGAACCCAAGCCACAGGAGTAACTCAAGCTACAACAGTGACAACACTGAGTCTTTAACAGGTAGGCCACCGGGAACTTCCGTTCTATTCTTTCTAAGAGATGATTTGGTTCTGGTTCCAGCCAAGATGGACCAGATTCATCTTCTCAAAAACAACCAAAAAACAGACAAGGTATATGAAAGTGGATTTCAAGACACTGGACATTAGGCAACAAATGACCCCTGAGAGATGGGGTATGAAAGAGGGGCGGTCACCTTTGAATGCCTGGTTTACTGCCCTGAGAGGGCTTCCAGGCCACAGTGCTGGGAGGGGAAACCCAGGGATGAAGAATATCATTTTATAATAATTACAGTGTCAATTCATCCAGAATCCTCAATACATCCTATCCATCCTAAACATGGATGCACTGAACAACAGAGTGTCAAAATAAACACACCAAAAGCTGATCAAACCAAAAGGAAAAACACAGGCAAATCCACAATTGCACTCTGAAATTCAACACCCTTTTCCCATTCATTGACAGAACAAGTAGATGGAAAATCATAAGGATACAGAAGTCTTAGAGGACACTATCTACCAGCTTGATCTAATTGATATTCATAGGACACCCCACCCAACAACAGCAGGATACACATTCTTTTCATATGCACATGGAACATTTACCAAGATAGACCATATCCTGAGTCATAAAACAAGCCTCAATAAGTTTTAAAGAATTCGAATAATATACTGTATGTTCTCTGACACAATGAAATTAAAATAGAAATCAAAGATGGAAAGATCTCTGGAAAATTCCAAAATAGTTGAAACTAAATAATGTACTTTTAAATAACCTATGGGTCAAAGAAGAGATCAAAAGAGAAATTTAAAAGTATTTTTAACCTGATGAAAATGAAAATACAACATTTTAAAATTTGTGGGACAGAGCTGAATGAGTAATTAGGGGGAATTTATAGCACCAAAACGAACATCTTATTAATGAAGAAATTGTCAAGCAATGCCATCAGCCACTACTTTAAGAAGTTAGAAAAAGTAAAGCAAATGAAATTCAAAGAAGGCAGGCCAAAGGAAATAATAAACATAAGAGTGGAAATCAACAGAACTAAATGGGAAAAATCTAACTCGAAAGTTGGTTCTTTGTGAAAATTAATGACATGGATACATCTCTGGCCATCCCGATTCAGAAAAAAGAAAAGACACAGTTACCAGTATCAGAAAGGAGAGAGGTAACGATGCTACAGAGTCTACGGATTATAGCAGGATAATAAGAAAATAATACTGACACCAGTAAATTTGCTAACTGATCAAGTTTTTGAGAGGTACAAACTACAAAGTCTCACTGGAGAAGAAAACGATAACCTGAGTATCCCTATATCTGTTAAAGAAATTGAGGAGTTGTGCCCACTGTGGTGCCATGGAAACAATCTGACTAGTAACCATGAGAATGTGGGGTTGATCCCTGGCCTTGCTCAGTGGGTTAAGGATCTGGAATTGCCGTGAGCTGCAATGTAGGCTGCAGATGCAGCTCAGATTCCGCATTGCAGTAGCAGTGGTGTAGGGTGGCAGCTGTAGCTCCAATTCGACCCTTAGCCCAGGAACTTCCGTATGCTGCAGGTGCGGCCCTAAAAAGCAAAAAAGAAAAAAAAAGAGAAGAAAAAGAAATTGTATTTGTAGTTAAAAACCTTCCCACAAAGAAAACATCAAGCCCAGAAGTCCTCACAGGTGAACTCTACTAAACATTTAAGGAAGAGATAACGCCAATATTGGTCAAGGTCTTCCAGAAGACTGAAGTGCACATACTGCTCAAGTCATTCTACAAAACCAGCATTACTCAGACATTACAGGAAAACTAAGACCAATATTTCCCAAGAACACAGATGCAATCCTTCTAAACAAGTGGGGTTTATCTCAGGAATACAATGTTGGTTTAACATTAAAAAGTAAGCAATGTAATTTATCATAGTAAAGACTAAAAAAGAAAACCCCATATGATTATTTCAATAAACAAAGTATTTGACAATATCCGCCACCCACACCTGATAAAAATTCTCAGCAGACTAGGAATAGAAAGGAACTTCCTCAAAAAAAAAAAAAAAAAAAGAAAGGAACTTCCTCAACCTGATAAAGCACATCTTTAAAAACCCTGCAGCTTTAAAGACTTAAATATAAGACAAGACACTATTAAACTCCTGGAAGAAAACATTGGCAAGACATTCTCTAACATCAACCTTACAAATGTTTTCTCAGATCAGTCTCCCAAAGCAACAGAAATCAGAGCAAAGATAAACCAGTGGGACCTAATCAAGCTGACAAGCTTTTGCACAGCAAAGGAAACCAAAAGGAAAACTAAAAGACAACTTACAGAATGGGAGAAAATTGTTTCAAACAACACAACTGACAAGGGCTTAATCTCTAAAATATACAAACAACTGATGCAGCTCAACTGCCAAAAAACCAACAACCCCATCGAAAAATGGGCAAAGGACCTGAATAGACATTTCTCCAAAGAAAATAGATATACGGATGGCCAACAAGCACATGAAAAAATGCTCAACATCATTGACGATTAGAGAAATGCAAATCAAAACTACCATGAGATATCACCTCACACCAGTCAGAATGGCCATCATTAACAAGTCCACAAACAACAATTGCTGGAGGGAGTGTGGAGAAAAGGGAACCCTCCTGCACTGTTGGTGGGAATGTAAGCTGGTGCAACCACTATGGAAGACAGTGTGGAGGTACCTTAGAAAACTATACGTAGAACTACCATATGACCCAGCAATCCCACTCTTGGACATATATCCAGACAAAAATTTCCTTGAGAAAGACACTTGCACACGCATGTTCACTGCAGCACTATTCACAATAGCCAAGACATGGAAACAACCCAAATGTCCATTGACAGATGACTGGATTAGGATGATGTGGTATATATACATGATGGAATACTATTCAGCCACAAAAAAGGATAAAATAATGTCATTTGCAGCAGCATGGATGGAATTAGAGACCCTCATACTGAGTGAAGCAAGTCAGAAGGAGAAAGACAGATGTCATATGCAATCTCTTATAACTGGAGTCTAAAACACTGCACAAATGAACCTCTCAACAGAAAAGAAAATCATTAACATGGGGAACAGACTTGTGGCCACCAAGGGGGTGGGGTAGGGGGTGGGAGGAAATGGGGTTAACTAGTGCTTCCATGATGGAAAAACAAGGAGATCCAGCTGTATAGTATAGGGAACTATGTCTATCACATGTGACAAATCCATATATGTACATGTAACCGGGTCATCACGTGGTGCAGTTGGAAAATTTGATAGAAATCTGTAAACAAGCTATAATGCAAAAATAAAAAAAAAAAGAAAACTATACATAGAACTACCATATAACCCAGCAATCCCCACTCTTGGGCATATATCCGGACAAAATTTTCCTTGAAAGAGATACATGCACCTGTATGTTCACTGCAACACCATTCACAATAGCCAAGACATGAAAACAACCTAAACGTTCATCAACAGGTGACTGGATTAAGAATAAGTGGTATATATATACACAATGGAATACTACTTAGACATAAAAAAGAACAAAATAATGCCATCTGCAGCAACATGGATGGAACTAGAGACTCTCATACCAAGTGAAGTAAGTCAGAAAGAGAAAGACAAATACCATATGATATCACTAATATCTGGAATCTAATAGATGGCACAAATGAGCCTTTCCACAGAAAAGAAACACATGGACACGAACCTCAGACTTGTGGTTGCCAAGGGGGAGGGGGAGAGAGTGGGAGGGATTTGGAATTTGGGGTTAATAGATGCAAACTATTGCCTTTGGAATGGATAAGAAATGAGATCCTGCTGTATAGCACAGGGAACTATATCTAGTCACTTATGATGGAGCACGATAATGTGAGAAAAAAGAACGTATACATGTATGTCTGACTGGGTCACCTTGCTGTATAGTAGAAAAGTGACAGACACTGTAAACCAGCTATAATGGAAAAAATAAAAATCATTTAAATTAAAAAATTTTTTTGAAAATTGTAAAGTACTATACAGAATCAGAAATATAGTAATAAAATATTTGTTTAAAAATGTAAACACCCTGCAGCTAACATCATACCTTTTTTAATAGCATTTTTATTACTCAGTTACATTTATAGTTGTACAATGATCATCACAACCAAATTTTATAGCATTTCCAACCCAAACCCCCAGTGCATCCCCCCATCCCCCAACATCATACTTAATGCTGAAAGACTAGAAGCTTTCTCCTTAGGATCAAGAACAAGACTAAGTATGTCTTTAAGTCAGTGAAATAAGGCAAGAAAAAGAAATAGAAGCCACTCAGATGGAAAGGAAGAAGTAAAACCATCTTTACTCATAGACATGATTATCTCTGTAGAAAATCCAATAGAATCTATAAAAAAGCCACTAGCACTAATAAGTAATTATCAAGTTTGCAGGTTACAATATATAAAATTCTATTGTAGGAGTTCCCTTCGTGGCTCAGTGGTTAACGAATCCGACTAGGAACCATGAGGTTGCGGGTTCGCTTCCTGGCCTTGCTCAGTGGGTTAAGGATCCGGCGTTGCCGTGAGCTGTGGTGTAGGTTGCAGACACGGCTTGGATCCCGCGTTGCTGTGGCTGTGGCGAAGGCCGGCAGCTACAGCTCCTGTTAGACCCCTAGCCTGGGAACCTCCATATGCCGCGGGTGTGGCTCTACATAAAGGCAAAAAGACAAAAAAATAAAAAAATAAAATAAAATTCTATTGTATTTCTATATACTGGCAATAAATAATTGAAAACTGAAACAAAGAACCAATATCATTTGTAATACAGAGGTAGCTATAAATCTGATGAAGTATGTAAAAGATATATGCACCCAAAACTACAAAACAATGGACGAGAGAAATAAAGAAGATTTAAGTAAATGTAAAATTGTACCGTGTTCATGGGTTGGAAGGCTCAACATTGTTAGGATGTCCGTTCTCCTCAAACTGATCCATAGATTCAACATAATCTCAATCGAAATCTAGAATTTTAGAATTTAACTAATTCTAAGATTCATATGGAAATGCAAAGAACCTGGGCTAGCCAAAACAACTTTGAACGAATGAAGTTGGATATTTAACAGCACCCGATTTCAAGGCTTATTATAAAGCTACAGCTACCGAGATGGTGTGCAACTGGTGTTAAGACAGACAATAGATCAAACAAACAGAATATATAGATAACTGATTTTTATCAAAGTTACAAAAAAGTTGATTTGGGGGGGAGAGATAATCTTTTCAACAAACAGAGCTGGAACAGTTGCACATCCATACACCTCAACGATGAACTGTATCCATACCTCACAGCATATATCAAAATGAGCTCAGGGTAGATCATCACCCTAAATGTAAAACCTAAAACCCTTAAATCTCTGAAAGAAAACATAGGAGAAAACCTTTGTGATCTTGGGTTAGGCAAAGGTTTCTCAGATGCAACACCAGAAGCATAATCCATAAAAGAACAAACTGATAAACTGAACTGCATCAAAATTTAAAACTCTTGTCTTTGAAAGACACTGTTAAGAGAATAAAAAACAAGCTGAAGACTATGGAAAAATAACTGCAAATCACATATCTGATAGAGTGTATCCCCGTGGTTTTCAAAGCTCCCCTCCCAGAAAGACATTCTATGATTAGTGATTCTTTGTTTCAAGACTCAGACAGTAATAAAGTAATGATCAGTGAGCTTCTAGAATAGTGGTTCTCTAACGTTAGCATCTCTGGGAGGGTTTGTTAAAACACAGATTGCTGGGCCCCACCCTCAGAATCTCTGAATATTAGTAGGGCTTGAGAGTTTTCCTTTCTGATATGTTCCCTGATGCTGTGGCTGGACTGGCTACCATGCTTTGAGAACCTAATGGAGACAATTTAGACTAAACTAGAAACACAGTGTCAGAAACAAGATTCCCTATCCTGCCCCAGGAAAAATTACTAAGTAAACTATGAATTTTTTTTTTTTTTTTTTGGCATTGGTCTTTCTAGGGCTGCACCTGAGGCATATGGAGGCTCCCAGGCTGGGGGTCTAATCTGAGCTGTTGCTGCTGGCCTATGCCACAGCCACAGTAACGCCAGATCCAAGCTGCGGCTGCGAACTACACCACAGCTCACGGCAACGCCAGATCCTTAACCCACTGAGCGAGGCCAGGAATCGAACCCGCAACCCCATGGTCCCTAGTCGGATTCATTTCAACTGTGCCACAACAGGAAATACTAAATAAACTACGCTTATTAAAAAAAAATTGATTTCCCTCTTTTTTGGAGGGGGGGCTGTACTCTCAGCACAAGGAATTTTCCGGGCTAGGAGTTGAATCGGAGCTGCAGCTGCTGGCCTACACCACAGCCATAGCAACACCAGATCTGAGCCACATCTGCAAGCCACACCACAGCTCACGGTAACACTGGATCCTTAAACCACTGCACGAGGCCAGGGATCAATCCTGCATCCTCATAGACACTAGTCAGGTTCATCACCACTGAGCCACAACGGGAACTCCTGATTTCCCTCTTTTTAATTAGCTAGAGATATCTGTAAATGTTCATCAGAGCTTCTGATCAGTGAGAAATAACAAACATGGCATCACTGAGTTGGCATGATACTAGCCTTCCCTCTTTGTTGAAAGCACATGTTGATTTCCACAAAGCTGCTCAGAATTCACCCTGGAAAACATACACGGCCTTATACCAACCATCCCATGATGGCAACCCAGCAGAGACCAGCACACCCCGCTAAAGCCTGTCAACTTTCCCTGACCCCTGAGTTAACGTCCCATCCCCATGCAGGGCTGTCATCAAGTCTCAAAGTCTTACCGTCCAAGATGGCCCATTGATTGTCAATCTCGGTGTGTTTCAGGTAGGAGTCTTCGATGGTGGGGTCATAGTCAGGCACAAAGATCTTCTGGAAAAACTGGATGGTGAGGGCACTCTTGCCCACGCCCCCGTCTCCCACCACCACCAGCTTGTATGTGGGGAGGTTGTCACTGGGGACAGCACTGGTCGCCATGCTGCTGGTAGGTCAGACCTGGGGAGGTAAGACAAGTGGAATGAGGCAGGGGGTTTCTTCCTTTCCGACTCAGGGGAGGTATTCATGCATGGGGTTTCCTTCCTTCTTATAGAATAATAAATACTCATTGTAGAAAGTTTTTAAAATGAATAAACACAAAATAAAACAGAATTGTGATCCCGACCCCTCACCCAGAGACAATCACAGCTGAAACGATTTATTCAGTCGTCTATTGAACAGCAACAATGTGCCAGTCCAGTCTTGGGAACGTAATACTCCTAGATGTCACGTGGTCTTTAACCAGCCAAAAGCTATGTCAAAGAAGCTTTTCCACCACTAGATTTCACGCTATCCTGGTACAGGTACAGCTGAACACATGGGCGTTAATCTAAGCAGGGAGGACACAGAAGTTCACATCAGCTCTGGTCATGGGACTGCAGTGCTGAGAAGGATGGGAGGCTGCTTGAGCTCGAGCTTAGCACGGGGGCCTCTAAGCCCCTTCTGACTCTCAGAATTCTGTGATCCTGGCTCTGTTCTCTGGTCTCCTTGCCCTGCACCACCCAGGAGGTCATGCCAGAATCTCATGCCATCTGGCCAACCTCTGTTTCAATTGGGAGGAGGATGAGGAGGATTGAGGACAGGTTTTATTTCGATAATTTGCGCCCGGCTAAGGCAGTGGTTGTCAACCAGAGGCACTTTTGCCCCCCAGGGATATTTGCAATGTCTGGAGATATTTCGAGTTGCCAAAAGCAAGTTGGGTGCTAACCACATCTAATCAGCAGAGGCCAGGGACGCTGCTAAACATCCAAAAAGGCACTGGAAAGCATACTCCCTGCCCAACAGATACTATCCACCCTAAAATATCAGTAGTGCCAAGGTTGAGAAATACTGAGCTAAGGTGACTAGCTCAGCTGACAGGGTAGGGGCTGGCAATGTGGGACCAGGATTCTAAAGAACAATTGAGCCTGAACAGATAAGGAATGATTGTGAAGAGGCGATGGCAGAGAAGTGAAGCGTGACCTTCTGAAACTGCATCACAAAGTGGCAAAGCGGAGAGGCGTGCAGGAAGCATGGAAGGACCGCTCCGAAAAATAGGAGGGGAGCCAGGAGCTGTTGCAACAAGGGAAACCCAGAGTTTCCAGAAGGAGAAGGCTGACAGCACTAAAGGCTAAACCCTGGTGGGGGATGCAGGGGAAGAGTCGCCTAAAGAACAATTTGAGGAGTTCCTGTCGTGGCGCAGTGGAAATGAATCCGACTAGGAACTGTGAGGTTGCAGGTTCGATCCCTGGCCTCACTCAGCAGGTTAGGGATCCGGCGTTGTCGTGAGCTGTGGTGTAGGTCGCAGACCCGGCTCGGATCTGGCGTTGCTGTGGCTGTGGCGCCAGATGGGGGCAACAACCCCAACTGGACCCCTAGCCTGGGAACCTCCATATGCCGTGGGTGCGGCCCTAAAAAAGACAAAAAGACCGAAAAAGAAAGAAAGAAAGAAAGAAAGAAAAAGAAAGAAAGAAAGAAAGAAAGAAAGAAAGAAAGAAAGAAAGAAAACAATTTGAGGGTGCCGTCAGGGGCCTAAGCTGCTAACTGCAGACTCTGCCGGGGAGAAGCACAAACCATGTCTGGTGGGCATTCCTGGGTAGCTCCAAGGCTTGTAGAAGGAGGGGAGGTGGCGTGTGTATGTGTGGGGGGGACAATGAACTTGGGTGTCCTGTGTGCATCACTGCTGCATCGGAAGGCCACTGAGCCATAGTCTCCTTACCTAATAGGTTAAAGGGCTGGGCCTTCACAGTTGTTCTCAGATCTAAAAGAGTCCTCTATTCTAGATTTCAACAGAAAGGGGGTTAGGCACAAATGTGGGTTATGTGGCCATGCTGATTTGTGTGGGGCTATGGACCAGAGTCATTGCATAACCTCTTGCACTTGCTGAAGCTGGATGTTGACATTTAGGATTTCCCTGCAGTGCGCTTTTATACACTGTGGGTGAGAGTGTAAATCTGTCCAAACTGGACTGAGAATGCACTTGCATAAATATACCCAAATTTAAAACTGACCTATCATTTCTCAAAGCTATACCACATGTGAAAATATATTCTAAGGAGACAGTTAAGTGTACAAGAGTTAAGAACGGGGAAAAAATGGAAATAACCTAAATAGTGAAGGGAGGAAGTCTTTTTAAAGAAAAAGATTTTTTACACAATATAATACTATGTGGCCATTAAAAAGGATGATATTCACTAACCTAGACAAAGTTTATAGTATACATGAAAAGCATGATAATGTGAGAAAAAAGAATGTATACATGTATGTGTGACTGGGTCACCTTGCTGTGCAGTAGAAAACTGACTGAACACTGTAAACCAGCTATGATGGAAAAAATAAAAATCACTGTAAATTAAAAAAATAATAATATACATGAAAAAAAAGAACAGGCTGCAAAACAGCAAGTACATACGATTTCACTTCCATAAAGTCACCTATATAGGAATTTACATGTCTAGTGTGGTTCTTGGCACATAGCTGTCTCCAGGGCAGATATAGGGGTACTTTCTCAAATTTTCATTTTTCTATAATAAGCATGTATATTTGCATCTTGGAAAAGCTGGCTGATATCAAAATGTTTCCATCAAATGAAATATTCAGGCCACCTGAAACTGCAATTCCCGCTCCTCTGAGTGAGGATGTAAGCCCCTTCGGTGCAGCATAGAACCCGGTGCCAGCTGAGCCCCAGCAGCTGGCGCCCCACCCCCTGAGGCAGGGATAATGTGGGGATAAGCTGAGCTCTCCCATGGGACAGAGCTGGTGGTCCAAAGGGGTCAGAGGGGAGTTGAGGGAGACAGAAATGGGGAGGAGGGCAAGGGTCAGCTCCCTCTCCTCTGGGCCTCTCGGGTTGGGGAGCTTGATGTCCGCCCCTCACTGCCGCTCCTTAACCACTGTCTTACCCTGGAGAGGATGGTTGAGTGTGTCTATCCTTTTTTTTTTTAACTTTTTCGGCCACACCTGTGGCATATGGCAGTTTCCAGGCCAGGAATCGAATCCAAGCCAGAGCTGCCACAGCTGCAATGCCAGATCCTTAACCCACTGTGATAGGCTGGGGATCAAACTGGTACCTCCCTAGAGACAAGCCAAATCATTAAGCCACTAAGTCACAGCGGGAACTCCAAAAGAGGCTACCTTAAAAAATTTTTTTAATTAAAAAAGAGTTCATTTTTGGCTGCACCTGTAGCATGTGGAATTCCCAGGCCAGGGATTGGACCCTCACCACAGCAGGGACCTGAGCTGCTGCAGTGACAATGCTGGATTCCTACCTGCCGTGTCACAAGAGAACTCCGGAGAGAGGTTGTTTTTAAAGCTCCTTTCCAAAGAGGTATAAACTGCTATGTATAAAATAACTAGGCTCCAAGGATATAACGTGCAGCAGAAGGAATATAGACAATATTTCATGATAACTTTAAATGGAGTATGATCAATAAAAACTTTGAATCACTGTGTTGTACACTTGAAACTAATATAATACTGTAAATCAACTATACCTCAATAAAGAATAAAATTAAATAAGTAAAAATTAAAGCTTCCTTCCATTCTCTGCTGGCAGCAACGTGAAGAAAAAAATACTAAGTGGGTGGGAAGGTACTGGGAAGGAAAACCGTTTCTCTGGATTTTCTTCTTAAAATAAGATAAGAAATACACTAGTAAATGTGAAAAAGGACATGGACTTGACCTTTGAGGAGGTGTTCAGACCACCCACAGCACAATCATCTGAGGGCTTGATAAAAATCGCCCTCTGCTTGCCAAGCAAGGCAGCCGGCAGGAATCGGTCAGAGGAGGGCCCCCTTCCTTTCACAGTGCCCTGCACTCAGGGGCTGAGCCCCAAGAGACCGTGGGGAGCCCATTCAGGGTTCCTCCCAACTCAGACTCAATGGAACAGGGTTAGAATGCACCGTTAACACAAACACTAGATTGAGTGCTTCGAGGGGAAAAACGCTTTAGCGCTTCCCATAGCTGATGGGTCAAGTCCCAGCCCCGTCACGGGACATTCAAGGTTGTCACTGCTGCTGTTGACGACCTCTCGCGTGGTACCTGTGCTGCAGCTTCTCACCTCTTCACAGGTCGGGCTCAGGCCCAGGAACTGCCTTCTGTGGGAGGCAGCCCTATGCCCTTGCAGTTCCTGGTGCAGAGGCCGCTATCACGCTTGACGTCTTCTACACTTACTGTGCACAATGGGCAGGGAAGCATCTTGTCCCTCCCTGTATCACCAAGGCCTGGCCCAGCAAGGACAGATGCTAGCTGAAGGAACCCGGGGGCCAACTGTGGCCTTTCTGAACAACCCACCAGCCACAGCACTGACCTCCCCCCCCCCACCCATGCAAAGGGCTCAGGGCAGTTCTCCCGGCCAGGGCTTGGGACCATCTTCCTCCCTCTCCTGAATCAGACTAGTCACCGAGATAAGATCCTTCCTGGAAGTGAGTGTGTGCCCAGGAAGAAAAGAGGGTTTGCAAAGGCTCAGTGAGTCCAGAAAACCCCTCGGTCCATAAGGGCTCTCAGCCCATCTTCTCCCGATGCGCTTGTTTTTCCAGTCTTCAACCTCCCCCGAAATGATCCCTGACTAAATGATGTCTTTGTGAATGCGGAGGGCAGTCAAAATGCCAAGGGGCGTGCACCACACTCCTACGGAATCGGCCGATCTCACGTGATGTGCTCACCACAGACTGTGATGAAAGCCACCACAGGAGAAAAAGTTGTTTGGTGATTAAGGAGCAGACTGCTTCTATTTACAGCACCTCTTTCCTCGCCAGTCTATTCCACAGCACCTTGGAGATCTTTCTAGAATGTTGCTTCTTCACCCTTTGGGGGTCACGGATGGCCCCTTGGAGGTGGGAGGGTGGAAGAGGTGGACCTGGAGTTCTCTTTAAAGTTTCCCCCATGCCCAATACTCTCCCACTGACGAGTCCAGTCACCTTGGTTAAGTCACATTCACTACCTCAGTATTTTATTTGTAAGATGGGGTTGGTTAGAGAATCATCCGTTGCAGGATTGCTCTAAGGCTGAAATTAAAATACGTGAGACGTGCCCAGCTTAGAGGAGGGGCTCAGATGTTTGTTCTCTCGCCTTGTTTACTTTGTTCCCAGAGGGGACAGACCTCCAGTCTCCCTCCCTGCCTGGCTCCGAGGCTACGCGATTCCCAGCCTCCTGCCCCTCCCCCATTAGAAGCCCCACTGCCACCTCAGCTCCCTTGCAGTCGCATTAAATAGGCTTGTGTGGGAACGTCACCCATCATTTAGAACATTGTTTCCATGGGAAATAGCTCTGAGGTTCCAGGCAGCCGGCTCCGCTCAGAAACCAACTTTTGGAACAGCGGCCATTGGGCGGAGGAGGGGGCGGAGCTCCGGTTCCCATGGCAACCACCGCTCCCAGCGCCCCTCCCAATCCACCGGCAACCCAAACCCTGGCTCCTACTGGAAACTTCTTCCTAAATAAGGCAGTATCACTGCGTCGCCCATTTTAATAACGTGTCTATGAAAACTCTAGGCATCTTTCAGCTGAGAAAAGCTTTTTTTTGGGGGGCGGCTGTCTTTTGCTCTCTTCCTCTCACCATGGTTAGCACCATCTTGCACGGTCTGAAGTAGTTTCCTGAATGGCAGATTCACCTTCCCAGCGACTGGGAAGCTCCATGAGGACAATAGCCGCCTCTCTTTTAATCCCTGGCCTCTCACAGGACAAGGTACGGCCCAACACCCGGGAACGATGGGGTATATTCATTGACTGACACTCCACACTGCCCCAAGGCATCCTTCTATCCGCCCAGCCCTCCCAAGGGCCGAGAAGCACGGAGTGACACCTGCCCTTCTGACACCGTAGGCTCATGCCCCTGGCAGGTGGGGGGATGTGGACCCGTGACCCCAGAATAACTTTTCACCCAGCAATATTCAAAGTGCGCTTGGAGGGGGGTCCTAAGACCTCTTGGGAAATCTCATACAAAGCCCCCTCCCTTCTCATGGAGCAGCTTGGAAGTGCGCCTTTGAGTGGGGTGGGGCAGTAATAGCTTTAGACTCTGCAGCCAGGCAGCTTGAGTTCCAAACATTTCTCTGACACGGACTCCCTTTGTGCCCTGGAGCAAGTTCCTTAACTTCCAGGAACCTCAGTTTCCCTAGCCGTAAAATAGAACAGGATCCTCAAGAATGTGTAACGCCTCAGGGGGAAAAAACCTGGAGTCCTTCCTCACAAGGGCATATTTGCACTGCTATGCAAAGTAGCTGGGCCCCTGGGCTCCCTCCAGTGTGGTGGAGCACTGTGATCTGGACCCCTTGCCTGCCCCATCCACGGCCCTCAGGGTACCTGCATTGCATAGGGTTCTGGGAGGACCCAACACAGTAACAAGATGCAAACGCCTAGGACCTAGCAGTGGACCTAGCAACCTCCCCAAAACAGCAGCGCCCAGTGGTTATTATCCCTCACCAGCTCTGCCCACTTCTCCCCAAGTTCCACTTTCTAGGGCTTCCTCAGAGCTTGTCTTCCCCCAAAGTAGCCCCAAACACCCTTCCTTCCTTCCTTCCTTCCTTTTCCCTTTCTTTTCCCTTTCTCTCTTTCTCTCTCTCTCTCTTTTGTCTTTTTTCAGCTGCACCTTGCTCTCTCTCTCTCTTTTGTCTTTTTTCAGCTGCACCTTGGCACATGGAGGTTCCCAAGCTAGGGATCATATCGGGAGCTACAGCTGCCAGTCTACGCCACAGCCACAGCAACATCAGATCCATCTGAGCCGCACCTGCAACCTACACCACAGCTCACGGCAATGCTGGATCCTCAACCCACTGAGCGAGGCCAGGGATCAAACCTGCGTCCTCATGGATGCTAGTCAGATTCATTTCCACTGCGCCACCACAAGAACCCCTGCCCGTTTTTCTGAGTGGGGACATATGAAAAGAAATGGCTTTGGCTGCAGACATTGTCAGGATGTCCACGGCCTCTCCGTGTGCACCATCCTCCCAGCAACCACTTCCAGAGCAGTGGTGTCTGCAGTCCTGGTCAGACGAAATGGTGCCCGGGAGAGGCTTCGCAGCAGTAATGACCCTCACCATTTAGTGGGCATTAGCAATGTGTTGGTCAGACACCAAAGGTCAGGCTTGGAATCATCATGCCACGCTGCCTACAATTCTTTTAGTAATTCGTTTTGCAGCATCACAGGACTTTCTTCGATTGTCTTTGTGATTCATAACCCAAAGGGATATTTTTCATCATCCCTGACTATAAGGTCACAGATTCTTACAGCTGTGGCGGTGGTCAAACCAGAGCCTCTCCCAAAGATGCTACCAACTTCACTGAAGGTTTAGCTTCTACTTCTCTATTTGTATCTCAGTTGTTTTAAAGATCCTCTCTCACCCCATCAGTCAGACTACAAGCTTTCTGGTAAGTGAGGCTGGATGAGGGGGCACATTCATTATTAACGGAGTTCTCGGGAGAGTGAACGGACTTTCATTCACGTTGAGCTGAATCAGCCCTGGGAAGCTAGTCTCATCTCTGCGATGTCTGGGTGTGCCCAGCTCAGGGGGATGAGGACACATTGAGGGGGAGTGACCCAACCCATGTGGAGGAAATGGCTCTGCATTCCAGGAGCTGCCCTTCCCTTCTGCACAATTCCCAGAAATGGGCAGCTTCCCCAGGACTGCTGATTTGCAGGCGGTGCCTAAATGGTACACAGCCCAGCCAGGGGTCTAGCCCTCCACTCGTCCCTCCCCGAGACTTTGTGCCAGCCCTTTGTCTCCCACCTTTGCGATTTCTAGCCCAGCACTGTCTCTGCATCCTTCGACCCCTCCAGGAAGCCAACTGTGCAGTCAATTCACTCGATCAGTAAAATTTAACCACCAACCCAACCGTGTGTGTTATTTTATGCTGTACAGGACCTTAAACATCATCGTCATCATCCCCCCGTTCCCAGAGCCATGGAAAACACCAGGGTCCATTGCAGTCCTCTTTCCGGCTCAGTGTTAGAACTCTTTTCTTTTCTTTCTTTTTTTTTTTTGGCTGCACTCGCAGCATGTGGAAGTTCCTGAGCCAAGGGTATGAACCCCCACCACAGATGTACCCAGAGCCACAGCAGTGACAACGCCAGATCTTTAACCCGCTGAGCCGCATGGGAATTCTTCAGAACCCTTTTCAATGCAGCACCCGTGGCTGTCAGAAGCAGGTGACAGGTCCGGAGAGGAAATGTGTTTGCCATCCCAGATCTAACCTACTGCTCTTGGTTCCCTCCAAAACATCCCACCTACTGGCCACCCTGTCCCCTGGGAAGGGCCGAGTTCCGTTAGGGGGAGCCGGCCTGGCTATCTCTAGAGAAGTGTCTTACCCAGGTCTTCTGTTAATACATTAGCCCCTGTTTTTCTACCTCTGCCTCCTCTGCCAGGATCACACCTGAACAGCTGGCAGTGGGGCAGAAATGATCAGACAGGTGTCCAGAGATCCAGGAAAAGGCCGACGCTTGAAGTAAGCCAGCTGAGGGACACGATGCCCTTGGCCTCACAGACCCCAAGTACCACGTGCGTCCTTATATCACGACTGTTAACACTTGGGTCCTGCTCACTTGTGTGTGAGTGCCTCTGACAGAGGCTGGAGCCTGGCTCTCTACCAGTGACACAGTAGATGTGTAGAAACGACCTGCTGTGATCATAACAAAAGTGAGCATGTTAAAAACAACAGAAGTGGAGTTCCCGTCGTGGCGCAGCGGAAACGAACCCGACGAGGAACCATGAGGTTGCGGGTTTGATCCCTGGCCTTGCTCGCATTGCCGTGAGCTGTGGTGTAGGTTGCAGATGCGGCTCAGATTTGGCATTGCTGTGGCTCTGGCGTAGGCTGGCAGCTACAACTCCGATTAGACCCATAGCCTGGGAACCTCCATATGCTGCGCGTGCGGCCCTAAAAGGACAAAAGACAAAAATAAATAAATAAATAAATAAATAAATAACAGAAGCACTTAATTAACATAGACAATCTGTCTAACGCTGTTGGGAGACTTTCCCAAATGAACTCATTTCATTCTCGTTGCAACCCTGTGAGGTATAACTTTGATTGTCCCCCTTTTACAGTTGAAGAAACTGAGTCACAAAGAAGAGAAATAACTTTTCTAAGGTCATCCAGCTAGAAAGCAGCAGTGCCAGGATCTGTGGAGGTCCCAGAGCCCGTGGCCAGCCTGCCATGCTAGGCATCATCTTGGGACGAGCAGAGTGACGGGAGGCGGCAGATCCAGTAGCACTGAAAGGGTCAGCAGTGAGCGAGGGAGGTTGTGTCAGAGTCACGGAGGGCTCCCAAGCCCAGACCGCTGCCCCTGCGGGAGCAGCTGAGCAGGTCAGGGCCCAAGAGACACTCAGGGCAAATATTAGTCACTGGGCACAGATATGCCCGCCCCCATCCCTGCTGGGACAAAGTCTGCCAAGCAGGACACACGTCTGATATTGCCAGGAGCTCCTGCCCTGAGAAGGAAGCTGAGGGATCAGACAGCTGCCCACATGATGGGAGCACCGGGGACTCTGAGACCTCATTTTCCAGCACCCCTGTTAGGGACCCTCTCCCCTGTGTGGCCCCCTGCCCAGCTTGGAGCCGGCCCCTCGCCTGGAACCCCTCACCAAGGAGCCTGAGCCATGAGTTCACATAGCCACAACTTTAGGCAAGTTACTTCCATTCTGTGTCCCTCAGTTTTCTCTTCTGTAAAAGTGGGGACGGTGGCAGTCTTTGCCTGAGGGTGGTCATGACAGGCTCCTTTATTTGCTGGGGGCCCAGTGTCTGGCCCGTAGAGTATGTTCAATAAACCTCAGGTAGTTAACCACTATCAGCATCCTTCGAAGTCCATCCCAAGCTCCGCCTCCTACAGGAAGCCCTCCTGCCACTCCAGAGTTCTTCCTGAGCTCAGACCCTGCAAACTGGCTGGTTCCACAGATGACAACTCAGCAGAACTTGCCCCCTAGCCACTCCCCACTTGGGCGCGCTCACACCCACCCCCGTGCTGGTCTCAGTCCCTCCTCCATTCTGCTTTGGGGTCAGCATCCCCGGGGCAGTGCTGTAGACGGCAAGCCCCCAAATGTTGCCGACCCAGCGATGGAGGAGATGAAACTCATCAAAGACATTTTCCCATCAGGAGCTGCTTGTTCATCAAACACCATGGCAGATACCAAATTGCTGGGAACTGTGCGTTTCTCCTTCTGCTCTTTAAATCCAGAAATGCGCTCTATCATTAAACCTAGCCCTTCTCTGGGTTCCTACTGGTTTGGTGGGCATATCCTTAGAAAGAAAAACCTAACCGGACACGTGACATGAAAAAGGGCCTGGTTTTCCCTGAGTCCAGAGAAGAATGATCCAGGAGCAGTAAAGTGGACAGGCCACCAGCGCGGGCCACCCTTCCGCCAGTGCACACGGAGGCTCAGATCCAGGAGACTGGCGCATGCAATCAGTGCTCCTAGGGCCCCTCCGGTGTGCAGGTCCTGGGAGCTCGGGAGATTGAGATGAATGAGCCCCGGCCCCTGACCTTGAGGCTCACAGTTGGGGGTGGGTGGCAGCGGGAGGGGCCGACAGAGGGTTACGGTAGCGCACAAGGCTAAATGGAAACACCGCAGAAGGCTTCCTGGCAGAGGCGGTGCCAAAGTGGGGTCTTGGAGGCCAAGTAGGTATCGGCTAAGATGAGTGATAGGGACAAGGGTATCCTAGGTAAGGACCAGAAGTTGCAAAACTGTAAAGCATGGAAGTGTGAAAAACTGAAGAGGTGCCAAGTGTTGTGACAAGAATGCAGAACGTGCACCGTGCACTGTGTGTGGCGGGGATGGGGTGGGAAGGGGAGGCGCTCCTGTTGGCTCCCTGACAACTAGACATGTTGGTCTTTGTATCCTGAGCACTTAGCACCGTGCCTGGCATGCAGCGGCTGCTCACCAGCATCCAATGATGAAGGAACAAGTGCCGGGGCTATTGGGTGAGGCAGGGGACAGCACAGGGGCCCTGCATGACCCAGAGGCCCTCGGACCTCCACCTCCCTGGTGCTTACAAGGCAGGCTCATTGGAAGGCTGCCCTGTCCAGCGGGCCCACAATCTTTCTGATGACGGCAGTGAAGCTCACCGGCCAGAAAAGCCCAGTGGAGACCAGATAACTTGCATGGGACAAACTAGGTGCTCCAGAAGCTCCGAAGAGACAGGGAGTGATGGGACAGGGCTGCAGGGTCTGGGCAGGAGGGGTGTGTTTTGTGCAGGAAGGTCACACAGCTGGAGATGGCATGGCCATAAAGGCCTGAAGGCAGAGCCGTAGAAAGTGGTATTTGGTCTCCCCACTTTTCTAGTGGGGAGCAGAGTCAGAGACATTAAGGCATGTGCCCTCGGGCACAGCCCAGAAAAGGACAAGCGGGGCTGGCATTTGGCACCTAGACTGCCAACCAAAAGCTAAAACTCTGCCGCACTCCCCACCCAGCCAGTCCAGGGGGCCAGTGGGCCGAGAGGCTTTCAGAACCGAGGGGCTGAGCAGAGCGTCAGTGTCTCAGGGTCCACACAACCCGTCAGAACCATGTGCTCCACTGACATCCCCAGGCCACCGGGGTGCTGTCACCTGGCCACCTGGCCCTCCCTGTGCCCCAGGGAGGGTGGGGGTGAACTCAGCCAGGATGAGGGGCAAGGCCGCCTGCTGCCTGGCTCACAGCTCCCTCCAGTGTCAGCGACAGGCAGAAAGGAGGAAGGGGCTTTGTGGTCCTTCTCAGTCCTGAGGGCCTAGTCCTCTCTTCCTAGGGCCGAGCGGTCTCACCGGTGGCTGAGCGGACAGGAATCTGCACGCCCGCCGGAAAGTCATGCTGCCTGTCATCCTACTGGGGAGGGTCGGCTCCTGGGCGCTCTGGGGTTCCCCACCGACTCCCACTGATTCCCAGTTTGATGACCTTGGGCACAGGGGTGGCGCCCTATTCATCAGGGCCCTGTGGAGTCTGCCAGTGAATGCTGTCTGTCTGCATGGCCTCTTCACCTCTCCCAGCCTGCGGAAATCTTCCCTCTCTGAGGAACAGCCACTGAGCCACCTTGCCTGTGCCTAAGGAGTGCCGGCCAGGTGGCAGGTGGCAGCCAGAGTGCTTTGCAGCCACTCTTCCATGTGACTCATCACGGCCACCTCCCCAAGAAGGCACTGCTTAGCCTCCGGGGTCACTGAGGTCTGTCGTTGTCCAAGTCACGCATCTCCATCTGCAAGTGACCACGAGCTCCCTGCTCAGCCACACGGCCACGCCGCCTCCAGGACAGGGCCAGGGGCTGTGGGCTGGGCCTTATCTTTTTTTTTTATGATTTTTATTTTTTCCATTATAGCTAATTTTCTACAGTCACACATACATATATACATTCCTCTTTGTCACATTATCCTCCATCGTGCTCCAACATAAGTGACTAGATATAGTCACCTGTGCTATACAGCAGGATCTCACTGCTTATCCACTCCAAAGGCAATGGTTTGCATCTGTTAACCCCAGATTCTTTATCTCGGGTCCCTCTAGGGCCCTGGAAGAGCTTTCTGCACAGAGATCCTCCTGGTGTCTGCTGTCTGCATTTCCAAAATGCCAGCTGGGATTCTGCTTGGGTGGAGGGTAGAGTGAGGTGGTGTGGGTGCTGTGCCTGTGAACCACATGGAGAAGTGGGCTGGTGGCCCTCACAAGCGACATGTCATGCAAGGAGTCCCACTGGATACACATGGGCACCAGCACAGCAGGAGGAGGGACAACGAGGGGTCATTCTCTGTCACCACACTCCCAAAATACAGCTCCCTGTAGCTCCCAGGGTCCAGCTCCCTGACCAACCCTGCCTTGGGGTGGCAGATGCCACACCCCATAGCCAGAGTCCCCCTGATGGCAGCTGGTGAGTGTTCTCAGACTGTCTTTCTCCCAATTTAAGTGTGAGGCACTAACCAGAGCACAACCTCACAGGCTGTCCCTCAAGGTGGTCCCAGCCCAGAACTGCTGCCTCATAGAACCCATGGCTTCACACCAGCCCAGGAGGTAAGTGGCTCAGAAGAAGGGCCGGGTGGTGAAAGATAGCAAAGGGAAGGCCTGGATGGTGGGGACTGGCCTGCCTCTGTGCCAGAAGCTCCCTGCCTATGAAATGCATGCTTCTTGCCAGATCTGAATGGCTGACCTCCGCCTCCCCCATGTCCTGGCTGACTCACCATCTCAAGTGCTTTCCCCTGTGGTAGAAGAAAGAGGAACTCAGGAGATGAGTGGACATCCCAAAGTCCTGTGCTGGCAGAGGCCACATGGATAAATAAGAGAAGGGGACAGGACAGGCAATAGGGAACAGTGGGGCCTGTGGTTAACAAGAGGCTCCTGTTACCCTCCACCAACTGACTATTGCAACAGGACCATATCTGAAACAGGGTAGCCCGAGAGTCAAATTTTAAAAGAGTACAGAAATCTGAATTTTTATGTGAAACTTTTTTTTTCTTTTTCAGCCTCACTCACAGCATAGGGAAGTTCCTGGGCCAGGGACCAAATCTGAGCCAGAAATGCAACCTACGCCACAGCTACAGCAATGCCAGATCCTTAACCCACTGCACTGGGCCAGGATCGAACTGGCGCTTCCACAGAGACAAGCCTGATCATTAACCCACTGCACCACAGTGGGAACTCCTGAAACTGATTTTTTTTTTAATGTTTGCTACCAATTAAAGTTTTACACATTATGTAAGCCAAAAAAAGTCACCCCCCTGGGTGGCCCCAGCCTATAAAGGCAACTGCTGCCACCCTGGCCACTTTGTGTACGCCAGCATCAAGTGGTGTGTTCACACCAAGGCAGACGACCCTTTGCACTGCCTTGGCCTGGCCCGGCTTTGGCTGCCAAGAGGTGTGAGGTTAAAGAAAGTGGCAGTGACACTGAGGAGCAGCCCCAGGAGTTACTGAGCCTGGAGACTCTCCAGTCTAGTCTTTTTGGAGACGGGGAGAGCACACAACCGACCCCAGGAGCCAGATGGTCAAAAATGAACGCTGCTTTGATGCATTTCCATCCTTTATATTCAAAATGAAAAATGTGGGAGTTCCCTTCATGACTCAGCAGAAACGAATCTGACTAGGATTCACGAGGATGCGGGTTCAATCCCCAGACTTGCTCAGTGGGTCAGGGATCTGGCGTTGCCATGAGCTGTGGTGTAGGTCGCAGATGCGGCTCAAATCCCACGTTGCTGTGGCTGTGGCGTAGGCCGGCAGCTGTAACTCCAGTTCGACCCCTAGCCTGGGAACCTCCATGTGCTGCAGGTGTGGCCCTAAAAAGCCACAAAAAAAAAAAGAGAGAGAGAGAGAAAGAAACGTGAACAATTTTATGCTTGGCCAAAAATGAGAAAGAAATGGGACCTAGGCCCTTCCTTGAGCTGAGGAGAGGTGAGCCAATCCCCATTCTAAATGAGTAAGCAGTAGAGAGAAGGGCCAGAACAAAATACAAGGGAAACTTCCTGAACACGAGGCAGGCATGGCAATGAGAGCCTGGGAGGTGTGGGGTTTTTCTTCAGCAAAAGAAAAGGCCAGGGAAGCAGCACCAGCGGGGAGGGGCCGGCCGCCTGGCTCTGGCGTCCTTGACGGGGCTGGAGGTGCGGGTGGCGGGGCGTGGGGCGGGGAACGGCTTTCCAGGGACCCTGCCAGACTCCAGATTTTAAGCCCACTCAGCGGAAGGGCATGAGACCACTTTTCACATCTGTCTCCCCAAGCCCTAAACAGCGGCTGCGTCTTTCCTGCCCTCCTCACCAGCCTGGCCGGGCCAGACAGCGAGCCCTGGCTGGGAAGGGGGAAGGGCAGCATGGGCAGTCCCCCTCCGTCCCCAAGGGGCAGGAGCCCTCCAGAAGCCACCACTGGCCAGGGGCCGGCCACCCACCTCTCTTTTTTTCTACATACAGCACTTTTATAAAAAGTCATGAATCAGGACTTCCCGTCGTGGCACAGCGGAAACGAATCCGACTAGGAACCATGAGGTTGCGGGTTCGATGCCTGGCCTCGCTCAGAGGGTTAAGGATCCGGCCTTGCCGTGAGCTGTGGTGTAGGTTGCAGATGCGGCTCGGATCCCGCGCTGCTGTGATTGTGGTGTAGGCCGGCGGCTGTAGCTCCTGTTAGACCCCTAGCCTAGGAACCTCCATATGCCACAGGTACGGCCATAAAAGGTCAAAAAGACCAAAAAAAAAAAAAAGTCATGAATCAAAGCATCTGCCCCTCTGCTAGGTGTATGTGTGTGTGGATCGCTCAGCCGGCATGCGTGCCTCCGCTTCCTCACCTGTTAACAGTAGTATCTGCATCACAGGGTTGTTCTGAGGACAGAATGAGCCAATTCACGTAAGTGCTTAGAAAGTGCCCGGCACATGAAGTGTCACCATCAGCGTCATCATCATCCATACATCACGAGAACTCTCGCCAATGCTCCCTCCACCAAACTGCACAGAAGGGTGCCTGGGGCCACACAGGGCTGCTTTCCAGGCTGCCCCAAAGCTCTCAGGACAGCGGAGGAGGGTCCCTCTGAATCACCTCCTTTAGCCTGAGCGGCGCTGACCACAGGGTTACTGCTCCTGCCGCTGGGCCCTCACAGGGTTTGACGGGAAGCACAGGGTTTGACACTGATGCCCAGAGGAATGAGCACAACCCACAATCTGTGCTGGCTTGTTCCAGGGTCTCAAAGAAAGAGGGAAGCTGCGGAAAGACCTCCCACTCTTCATCTGACGGGGATGAGCTGGGGGGTTAAAGCTGGAGGCAGAACAGCGTTAGGAGCGTGGAAATGAGTCCAACGGGCCGGGACCTGCATCCTGGTTGTGCCACTTACTAGCTGTGTGACCTTGGACAAATGACAAAACCTCTCTGTTCAAAACGACTGTTGGTGGATGGGTGGCAGCAACCAGCTGGAGGTGGAATCAGGCAGTCCTGCGGCCCAGGCTGGTAATGACAATGCCGCTTTATCATGTCCTGACCACAGGCTAAGCCCTCACCTACACCTCCCTGAACAGCACTTCAGACTAAGTGAGGTCGCGGCTTTACTCTCCCAGCACACCCAGCCAGCTGACTTCACAGCACTTTGCAGGCTGCACTCAGTTGCTTAATTGCTTGGCATATAACACATCTTCCCCACTAGACTGTCAGCTCTGGGGAGGCGGCAGGGCCCGGCCTCTGGTTTATTCTCCACTGTATCGGAGTCCAGCACATGCCAGGCTCAATAAATACCTCCATCTAGATCCACTCCAATCCTCACAGCTATTCTGCAAACTGTTCTAACAGGAAGGAAAAGAGGCTAATACTTGGTTTTGCTCCGGTCATCGGGAGAGAAAGCCTGACTGATGACTCCGACCTGGCTCGGAACAGTGGCAGTACAAGGTTCCCAGGGGAGGTCACGGCGTAGGTCTGGGGTGCACGCCTCCTGCTCAGACAAGCTCTTTAACAGCTCTCTTCACAAGTAAAAGGGTGGGCTCACAGCCTCGTCTCCATGTTATGATTCCCCTGTGGTCAAAAGTAATGGAAATTTGGAGTTTTCAGAAGTTCTAGGGGAAAGTGCCTAGGAAAACTGGTCCCTGGAAAATGGCAGTAAACTAGGCTGAGGAGACAGAGAGCCAGGGAGAAAGCCTCCAAGGACGTGAGCAGCAAGGGACGGGTGTCTGACGCTCAGTTTTAACTTCTGCCCTGTTCTTAGCCACGGGCAGCCCCCTTTCTCATAGGCCTGTTCCACGCAACAGCCACGGCTCAGTGGGGTTTAGGGAATTTGGAAGCCAGGCCCGTGGCACCCACGTGAGGTGTGGCAGCTGACCCTGGACCCAGACGGGCAGCAGGCATGGTCCCCGCCCTACAATCCCCAGAAATACAACAGATTGGGAGGTTTCCATCACTGACTGGGTCATCATCAAAGAAAGATAAACGATCTGCTCAGACAACTTCCACAGGGAGAACACCTTTGGGGAAGAAAGAAGAACTGTGGGGGAGCGTCTCCCCATTTCCACACGTGTGCGATGCGGCCTGCGCCGGCGTGACCAGCCTAGAGAAGAAAGGCGGCCGGGGGGGTGCTGGGACATCCGTGTCACAGCAGCACTGTCCCCTATTACAGACACCACTAAGGAGGCCAGAGCTGGGGGGGAGGGGGGGCTTGCCCTGAGTCACACAGAGGACAGGTAGGGAGCAGAAACTGCAGCAGGGGAGCCCTCTGACCCGCAGCCCACGCCCCTTCCCACTCTTCTGAGGAAGGGAGCAAGGACGGAGTTTCCCCGAGGCCCCTCGGCTGGTGGCCCCAGACCCCTGCCGGAGACCCTGCCTGGGGTTCTCTCCTTCCTTCTCCCGGGCAGAGGCTCTCCCAGCCTGCGCCCAGCTTCCCTATCCACACACACCACCCCGAAGCAGAAAAGAGCCCCTGTTAAGTGCTTGACTAGAATGGTTATTTTGTTGAAGTGCCAAGTGACCTGCCCCGGGCTCCCTCTTTCCATCCCTCCAGCCGGCCCCACTTTAAGCCCAGAAATAAAACAAAGGCTTTGTTTCTTTATTTTGATTTCCTCCTTAAAATCTCAAACATGCAGGAAACACCCACCCAGCCCCAGATAAGTGGACTCGGGCCACTGGCGGCGGGCGGGGCCGGGGGTCACCGAATCAGGGTGGCCGGGAGGACTCTGAGGCCAGCTGACCTTAGCTCCCCGGGAACGAGAGCATGGGCAGGGCACCCGGCCTGACTTCCTCCGCGGGAAGAGAGGGGTGTGAGGAGCGCGTGGGGACCCTTCAGCCTTCCTGCCTCTGCCGCCTGGGGGATCTCAACCTGAGGAATGTGGGTGTGGAGGGACGGCTGGGAAGACGCATCTCATATAAGTTATTTTTTTAATATATGCCCCCAAGGCTTTGGGGCCGTGGCTCCACCCTTTTCCACAATCTCCGTTTACAAGAAAGCAGGCATTGAAAGAAGACTATTATGGACACTATTTTGGGCTGCTGAGCCTCCTTATGAGAGAATGGTCCTCGCCAAGAAAGATAGGTTTGGAGTTCCCTTCGTGGCGCAGCGGAAAAGAATCCGACTAGGAACCATGAGGTTGCGGGTTTGATCCCTGGCATCGCTCAGTGGGTTAAGGATCCAGCGTTGCCGTGAGCTGTGGTGTAGGTCGCAGAAGTGGCTCGGATCCTGCGTCGCTGTGGCTGCGATGTAGGCTGGAGGCTACAGCTCCGAAAAAAAAAAAGATAGGTTTGCCTCTGCCTCCTCCTTGGGACTTCCATTTCCCAGTTGCTTTAAAATACAAAGGGGTGAATTTGTGGGCCATCTAAAGGGGGAATTTTCGGAGTTCCTGTTGTGGCGCAGCGGAAACAAATACAGCTAGCATTCATGAGGATGTGGGTTCGATCCCTGGCCTCGTTCAGTGGGTTGTAGTAGTGTAGTGTAGTGCGTCTGTGGTGTAGGTCACAGATGCAGCTCGGATCTGGCTTGGCTGTGGCTGTGGTGTAGGCCGGCAGCTGTAGCTCCAATTTGACCCCTAGCCCGGGAACTTTCATATGCCACAGGTGCAGCCCTAAGAAAAAGTTGGGAGGGTATTTTCAAGAAGGTGTGTTGAAGTTCTAAAGGCTAAAAAGAAAAGAAAAATTCCAAACTAAGTTAAAATAAATTTTGCTTTTAAAATGAAAATGTAATGTTCATTTTGCCTATGAAATGAATATATAATGAATATATAATACATAATGGAGGCAAGAATCTGTGCTTAGACCCCCCCCCAAATGGTCAGCCCTAAGGGGAGAGTTCAGCACCCCAATCCCAGTGTACCTTCAGCAATCTCCACACAGCTGCATAGGTCTACAAATATTTTCACTTTTAATCCACGTACTTGTAATACTAAGGCCAGTCTAACACATAGTATTTACAGGAGATTATTTTAAAAATTTTCTTTTTTGGCCACCCCGAGGTTATAGAGCTCGCTGGGCCAGGGATCAGATCCGAGCCACAGATGAACCCTGCATCCTTTTAACCCATTGTGCTGGGCTGGGGATCGAATGTGCATCCTGGCACCGCAGAGATGCTGCCAATCCTGTTGTGCCACAGAGGGAAAGCCTAGGAGATTCTTTTTAAAACCAAAACTTTTCTTTAAAAAGTAGGTCGCATCAACATAACATGCATGTGCATTTCCGCATAGACAAATAGGAACTGGTTTTATAATATGCTTAACTGCATTCATGGGCACAGTCTCTGATCATTTCCATTGCAAGGCAAACCCCAGCAAAGCATCCACATTCGGGTTCCCACCTTAGCTGCCATTTGCAGCATCTCCATCAAGTCAGGGGAAAGAATAGAGGCAGTGTTATCCTGTATCAGTAACCCAGGGACAGAAAACATTTTAACTCAATCTCACCACTTAGTAAAGAGGGCTTGGGGCCCAGCTCAAGTCCCCATGTTCTATAATGAAACTAGTTCAAATCTGTCCCCAACGGTGACTCTTTGAAAATGGGACCCGCCTGAGTATGCAAGGCTTTTCCAGAAGGTTTTGAATCGTTTCTGCACCCCTTTAAAAGCAGTGCTTTGCTAACCGCCCTAACTCAAGACAGGCTACATGCAAACGGGCCACGTCAGGCTCCAGCTTGGGAGTCAGTCAGTCAGTCAGCCGGGGGTGGGAAAGAGGAGGCTGAAAATAGTTGGGTGAGAAATCCTGTCTCCTGTCGTCATGGAGAGCCTCCTTCTCTGCAGCTGGAGAGCTTCGGCAGAGAGGAGGACCTGGGCCCGGGCAGCTGGAGCACTTCTTTCTCAGAAAGCCCAGGAAAGGGAGAGCTGGCAGGGCCACGTTAGGGGTTAGACAGGCACTACACTGTACTCTGGGGAAGTTCTCTCGTGGCGCAGTGGGTTAAGGATCCCGCCTTGCCGCAGCTGCGGTACAGGTCACAACTGCAGCTGCGGCACGGGTTCGATCCTTGGCCTGGGAATTTCTACATGCCGTAGGTGTGGCCAAAAAAAAAAAAAAAAAAAGAGTAGTTCTGCACTTGAGAACGTAAAATGTATTTTGCTCAAGATGGTTGAAGGTGAGCTGCTTAACAAATCATTGCCATCTAATTATAAAATCGTGTTTTTTCTCCCTCTGTCTTTTCCAAATATGTACATTCGCCATTCAAATTACAGCTCAGTTTGGGCAGCTGTGACCACGTGATGCTCAGCAGCCTGGTCTGAACCCACAGTCAAGGCAGCGTGCATGTGTGCGCGCGAGTGGAGGAACTTTCTGATGAAGGTTAAATCCAAAGACGCCAGTGTGGGCTTTTTGATAAAGGTTAAGTCCTCGCCGGTGTAGGCTCAGGCAGCAAAAGGATCCATCGATAACCTGACGGAGACCCAGGGGGCATTTTCATTGAATTCGCTGGGTACATGGAGCTAAAAGAGCCCAGACGCTGAAACCCTGCCATCAAGTCAGAGAAAAGGGTCGCATCTGCTCATCTGGGGTAATGAGTATGTGGTGACTGTGATATATTATCCTTTACTTTTTTATTTTTTGTCTTTTTCAAAATTAAAAAATATAGCAAGCGCACAAATGACGGAGGGGCTCCTGGCTGACTGTGGGATGAATGAGAGCCGGGGAAAACCACTGCCATCTAGGCTGCCACGGCCTCTCCTGCCAACCAGCCAGCCACGTCTGCATCTCTGTGGCTTCTGCTGACTCACAGTGTCCCCTCTCCTCACAAGGCCGTCCCCTCGCCTCACAAGGCCTTTGCTCCACCACAGCAGTGATTACACCTATGGCCAGACCCCCCGGGCCTTGTCCCACGGGGACCAGGAGAGAAGAGCCGTGTCATGAAAATGACCAAAGTCATCAATTCTAGGAGCAGCCCTGTGTAACAGACAAGGCATCTGTTCTGGGCTCTCCTCCTCTTAGGCCATGGCTGCAGGGGGTCTATTTAACTACCCTGAGCTCCCAGGTGCCACATCTGTAAAAGGCTAATAGTAAAACTGCTGTGAGCTTAGAGATGGCCAGTGCAGAGCATGGAGCCCAGCTCAGCCCACAGGTCTTTGCTGAAGGAAGGGAGGGAAGAGTGGAGGAGGGAGGGCAGACATCCAGAGAGGCTGTCCTTAAGCCATGCCATCTGAGGAGCAGCTGGAGAAAGCAGAGCTGCTTGTGTTGGGGAAAAACATGTTTGTCAAGGTTCACGTGGGACAGGTCCAGTGGGACAGGCTAAAGGAAAAGAAGCTAAGAATTCCACAAGGGAGTTCTCATCATGGATCAGCGGTTAATGAATCTGACTAGCATTCATGAGGATGCGGGTTCGATCCCTGGCCTTGCTCAGTGTGTTTAGGATCTGGTGTTGCCGTGAGCTGTGGTGTAGGTTGCAGACGTGGCTTGGATCCTGCATTGCTGCGGCTGTGGTATAAGCTGGCAGCTACAGCTCTGATTCGACCCCCTAGCCTGGGAACCTCCATAAGACTCAGGTGCAGCCCTAAAAAGCAAAGAAAAAAAGAAAAAAGAAAAAAAGAAAGAATTTTGCAAGGATAAGTGAATCCTCAAGTAGGATGGCCTGATTTGAGGGGCTCCCTGTCTCTAGAAGGGTCTGCAGAAGAGGTCCCTCCCCTCACAGGTGCATAGGAGGAACCCCTGTTGAAAGTTTCCCAGCCTCTACTCAAGGGGTCACTTTCCTGTCTGGGCTGTATCTGTCTACAACAGAACTATTACTGGCTTCATCTTTACCCCCAAATAACACCATACCTTTTAACTTAAAATCTTTACTTAGCCCTAATCTGGGCCAAATATCCATTAAAAGAAAAAAAAAAAAACAGGCTTGATGTTATGCCTGTATTTTTATAATACATATAAATAACCACATATATAATTATTAAAATGCATCTCACTTAAAACCATGTCCCTCACCAGTAAGAGAAATGTGCAATGTGTTCTACTGGGTCTAAACTGAGACTAAATATGCCCCCAGGGGCCCCTTCTGGGTCCATGATTCTGTTATCTGAAGGTTGCTGGAATACTGATAATGCTTTTAATTCTTACAGCCCTTTCTGGTCTCCCAAAGCATGTCCTCAATCTGTGTATTTCATCTAATCCCCATGACAACCCTGAGGGCGGGGCAGAGATGTCACAGATGGAGCCTGGGTCTCTGCAGCACAGGATGCTCCCAAGGCCCTACCAAGGGTCACAGAGGACCCGAGCGCCGAACTCTCCACCCCAGCCCCCACTTCCACTGCCACATGTCGCACAGCCGACCCCCTTCCTGGTGCTCTCGAAAATCTCATTAGCAACACAACACAGACCTAAATCACGACGTTTTTATCCATCTAGGTGGCCAGGTGCCAGGCTCTGTAGATGAAAATACGCCCCTTCGAGACCCAGAATGTCACCTCACAACCAGGAATGACCCACATTGTCATTTGACCATCTGGCCATCAGCAGGCCCCATAGAGTAAAGCTATCAAGAATACTAAAGGACAATGATAGGGACATTAAAAAGCTAAATACGCACTGGTACGTTGTGACCTCCTACAAGGGGGCTGGCTGCAGAAAGCTGCCCTGGATCATGCCAAGCGGCTCACAGACTCTACGCCCCGTGGTGGGGGCCGGGCCACGGAGGACCCGGGGTGCAGTCTCGGAATGGCCCTCTTACAAGCTGCATTTCTGCTCCCCTGAAAACTGGAGGTGGGCCCCCAGGGAGACATGGCTGGCACCAACAAGTGCAGTGCGGCTGTCACCTCAGCCTCAACAATGTCCTCTGCTCTCTGAAGCAGGAGGTGGCCGCACTGCTCTTGGTCAGAGTTCCTCGCGACAGACCGGCTGGCTGCCTGCAGGAAGCTCAGCTCCCAGGCTGCGAACCGACACACGTCCCACTCTATTTCTGCTCTTGACACCAGCTCTACCATGACAGCCTGCTGGCCTGGCTGGGAGGGCAGAGGCCCAGAGAAGGTCCTCAGCACACAGTCGCGAAACAGGGGATCTATGCTGGGACGCAGCACTCATTTTCAGAGGTCCACGAATTTCCCAGATGGTAGGCCCAACTTTATATGCCCAAGCAACTGTTCTCTTGGGCTTCCCACTGGCAAAGAGGTGGTGGCTCAAGGAGGTTAAAAACAATTGCTCTGAACAATTGCCTTCTCGGTGGGCTGTCCCATGCAAGAGCTTGCTAGAAGTGACACCGATATCCCATCCCTGTGTACAGAGCCTTCACGAGGGCTGAGAGCATCTTTGGGAGACCTAAGTTCTGCTTAATTCGCTATGACTCGGGTTTCATTATCGGCAGCCCGAAGCATCCCCATGGATCCAGTACCACAGGGCCCAGTGACGTTACCCAAGACTACAAGGGGCGGCAAGGCTCAGAGTCCACCAACAAAATTCCTCGCAAAGCTTGACCTCTCTGCTCTGCCTCTGGACCATGCAGAGCTGCCAGGTGCCCAGGACATGGGGACCTCACCCAGCTCTTTCCTTTCTCCCACCCCCAAAGTTCAACCAGCCAGGTTGCTGCCCTGGGCCTGGCAGGTACAGAGCTTCTGGAACTCAATGCACACTCTCTGGACACTTGAAAACAACTCAGCTTTGCAAGAGAACATGTTCCCACTTAGTTCACATGAGCACGGTTTGTGCAAACTACACGACGCTTATGAGCAGGTATGTTTTCAATTGTTGGCAAGGAGGCACCCTTTGCATAGGAGCACATCATTGGTAGACAACGATGACACCAGATGTGAAATACAAAACGGAGATCACATTTCCCCGAGAAGTCACTTGGTGCAGCAGGCTGGTCAACATGCCATTCAGGCTGATGTTGGGACCAGGCACCCTGGGAGCGGGGTTCAGTCCATCATAGCCCAGAGGCGCTCCCTGATTCTAGGTGATCTCACTCAAGCTGAGGCACCAACCCCAGGGATAACAGACTCGTCCTTTTATAAGCAGCTCAGATCAACTAAAAGTGTGAAATACCTGTGGTTGAGCTAATCAAAGTTATACCTATTACAAAGATATCTTCGGTAGGTGAAACCATAAGCACTGGCAAATACAAACAGAGCTGGCAGCCCTGGAGGACTGTCATTTGCCTCACCAGGGTTCAGCCGAGGGCCTTGACACCCCCCCCATACGGAAATGTTTAGGGGGGCAGTTTCTAAGCAGAGCACCCGACTTAGCAACCACCCCCCCCCCGCCACCCCCAAAAAGGCTGGCAGACCCTGTCACCTTGAAAACCCAGAGCATCAAAGCTCCAAGCCTCCTGACCTAGCAGAGAGAGGATAAACTATACCATAAACCACAAACAGAGAAGCTAATTGGCTGCTGCCAGTGAGAACAGACTGGGGGTCAAAACCATGACCTGAAACCTCTTCAGCCCCTGTCAGCGGAGACATGCAGTTTATAGGAAACTAGGAGATTTTACGAAGATGTCAGCCAGCTCAAGTTTCTTCCCTGGGAAGAGAAGTAGGAGAAACTCTAAAAACTGTCTGGGTGAAAGTGCTTTGTTCACTGCAAAGCCCTTGGCACGTGTCAGTTATTAATACCAGCAGCTCACCACCCCACGTGTCAACCAACCACTGAATGGCAACAGAACCTAAGCCTAACACAGGCTGCATCTGGAGCCCTCAAGCCCAGGAAAGCAGGGGCCTGAATAGCCACAGGGTGGACCCTAAATATTATCTTGGGCAAGTTCCTGACTCTTTATAGCCTCTGTGCCCAAGTGCCTATGGGGGTGATAATAAAACCCCTCTGGAGGAGGCTTGCCAAATGATGAGCAAGCACATCCACGCCAAGTGCCTGGTCTGTGTAAGTCCTGCTGACAGCTATTACAGTGAGAGCTTCAGCACTTTTAAGCCAGGCTTCCTTGATCATTCCTGCTGCCAGGGTGGTCAGTTTTTTGAGGCCACAATTCACGGCCTTGTCAGTCACTCCCTCTGGTCAGGGCCAGGACTGAGTATGAGTCTTGGAGGGGCAAGAATCACACTAGCCCAGGGAGGTTTGCTAGGAGCAGGGGCCCCTGGGGGGGAGGGGCAATCCCAGAGCTCAGGGATCAGCGCCCAGACGAAGTGGCCCTGGTCCACCTCTCCAGACTTGGCTCTGGCCCTGGCCAGCACAGACCTCAGTTCCAGCCACAGAGTCTAACTGGGTGTCCGGTGCACACACTCCTGCCAGGCATCACCTTCTCAAGGAGGCCTTCCCTGACCTTCCACGCTGTCTGCTCCCACAACCCCTGCGATCCGCTGATCTCAGTACGGGTCACGCTAGGCTCTCACTCACTGCACCCCTACCTTTCCCAGACGCAGGAGCTGGCACTGTTCCCACACACGCAGCGGGCGCCCCTGCCAGGTCCCATCAATGAATGAGCCGGGCCCTCGCAGTGACCAGAGCCCCGGGGGCAGCTAAAGGCTGTTGATGAAGCAGTCAGGTTTTATCTTTCAGATTAATCTGACAACTCTCCCAGCAGATGCCTGTCCTCCGTTAACGCCATTTTAAAAGGAAAAAGAGCCGTCCCCCACCCCCATGCCCTCCGGCCACCCACCTTCTCGCGGGTTCTCGCCGGGGCATACAAGGAATCCAAGGGCGGTAACCATGAAAGGGGCTCTTTGGGCGGTGGTCAGGCCCAGCCCACTGGGGTCTCGATCGCGGCGGATTTCTCGATCGCACACCATCCGCTGGAGCCAGCGGTGGGGGCAAAGGTCCACTCACCGCCAGCCTAGGAGCGCAGTCTTTTTTGGCGAGCGCGGTCGGGCCCGGGGCGGCCACACCTCCCGCCCGGAACAAAGCGCCGGGCAGGGTCCCCTCCCCTCCCAGGCTGCCCGACTGCTCACCGCGCGCTCCAACCAGGCTCTGTCCTCAGGCCGCCTCCTCCATGCCTGCGCTTGCGAGAAGGCAGCGCCGCGCTCGCTGGGCCCCTCGGCTGCCAGACTGACGGCTCCCGGCCCGCGGCCCGCCGGCCGCTCTGGCCCGTCCCCGCCCCGGCGCCTCCTTAAAGCGACCGCGCGGCCCGCGCGCGCCGGGAGCGCTGGTCTCGCTGCGCATTCCTTATATTGCAACAGCGCCTGCTAAAAATAGAGCGCCGCCGCTGTGGGCACCTGGGGGGACCCTGCCGGCGCCGCCACTCTGCCATCTCCGCGGGCCTCCAGGCTCCCAGGACGCGCGGCCCGCCTGGTCAGGACCACACGCGCCGAGCCCCGCCTGACCCGGCAGGACGCGCAGACCCGCCAAGAAACCAGGCGGGCGCCGCCGACTCCCCCGCGGCCCCGCGTACTTACCCGGGTCCGACCCGCGGCGCCGCGGAGCTGGCTTTAAGGTGGACGCCGAATGGTAATTCACCCGGGTCTCTTTAAGAGCCTCTGCGCTCCAGCCTTTAAATCTCCGCTCCGGCCCGGCCAACTTCGGAGCCTGCAAACGCCTCCCCGGTACTAGGCGATCCCGGGCCGCCACCCTAACCGGGTTCCCTTTGAATCTCAGGCCGTGTTTCTATGAAACTGATGCGCTACCTACAGCGCTAACGAGGCACCTATCCATGTTGCTTTCTAGATCCTACCCTCAGCGTCGATTTCCCCAGGCCCTCCTGGCGCCTGATTCCTGGGCCTAAAGTTCATTTCAGTGGAGGCAACGGACGGGCACAGGCGACACTCGCGATCCATTTCATTGTTTCAGTTCCGCTATCTCCTCTCCAACGGCGTCGTTTTTTCCTTACTTTAAAAATTGAACTATAATTCACATACCATAAAATTCCAGCTTTTAAAATGGACAATTTAGTGGGTTTTAGTACATTTACAAAGTCACACAACCAGCACCCTTATCTAATTACAGAACGTTTCATAACACCCTCCCCTCCTAAAACAAAACAAAACAAAACACAAAACACAAACGAACCCACTTGCAGTCACTCCCCATTCCCCTTTCCTCCCAGCCCCTGGAAACCGCTCATCTACTTTCTGTCTCTGGATTTGCCTACTCAGGACATTTCATGTAAGTGGAATCACACATGTGGTCTTTTATAACCCAGTTTCCTTCACTTGGCAGGATATTTTCAAGGTTCATCCACGTCGCAGGATGTAGCAAGACTTCATGCCTTGTTGTGACTGAATAGCATTCCATCGTGTGGGTACCCCGCATTTCATCTTTCATCCGCTGAGGAACAGTTAGGTTGATTGTATTCAGGGGCTATTATGAATAAAGCGGCTCTGAACTTTGTGGGCAAGTCTTTGTATGAACATACATTTTCATTTCTGTTGGGTATAATACCTAGGAATAGAACTGTGGGTTATATGATAACTATGTTTAACATTTTGAGGAGCCCCCACACTGTTTTCCAAAGTGGACTGTACTATTTTTCATTCTGACCAATCATGTATGTGTTCCACGCCTCCACAGCCTCGCCAACACTCCCTATCATCTGTCTTTTTGATTATAGCCATCCTATTGGAGGGCAGCGGGGAGTGGTATCTCATTGTAGTAGGACGTCATCCCGATGGTGACTTGGAACCAGGTTTACACATCCAGGGAAGCCATTCACTTTGAGAGCTTCACCCACCACCCCAGGCCTCGGGAAAACTTGCTGCCCTGAGTCCTTTATGCCATGCTTGGGACTCCCAATCTGAGGCCAGTTTTTCTTTTTTAAATTATTTTTAGAGCCGCAACCACAACGTATTTAAGTTCCCATGCTAGGGGTCGAATCCGAGCTGCAAATGCTGGCCTGTGCCATGGCCACAGCCACACCAGAGCATTGCGGCAAAACTTCCCTCCAGAACTCCCTGCCCCAACCTGATCCCTGAGGGTTTGAGGTCTTACCTGCCCGGCTTTATTTTATTTATTTATTTATTTATTTATTTATTTTTGCCTTTGGTCATTTTAGGGCCGCACCCGCAGCATGTGGAGGTTCCCAGGCCAGGGATCCAATCGGAGCTGTAGCCACCGGCCTGAGCCGCAGCCACAGCAACAGCAACGCAGGATCCGAGCGGCGTCTGCGACCTACACCACAGCTCATGGCAACGCCGGATCGTCAACCCACTGAGCAAGGCCAGGGATCGAACCCGCAACCTCATGGTTCCTAGTCGGACTCGTTAACCACTGCGCCACGACAGGAACTCCCCCACCTGCCCGGCTTTAGACGTCAGGAGACCACAGGCTCACCCCACCCAGCCAGTGGACTGAGAGGCAGGGCCTTCTGACCACAGGGCCTGCACTCTTTCCTTCTGTCTGGTGGCCTCAGCGGGCAAGTCAGTTGGGCGTGTGTTTGGTGTTGGGAAAGCGGGGAGAAGGTAAAGAAAACACGAGCACTCGTCTCAGTCCCATTCAGGCCTGTGGCTGGAATCGGCCTTTTGCAGACTGTGGAGCACCAACCAGGGGTTAGGAGGAGAGCCTCACCCCACCCCCAGGCCCATTCTTCCCTCAGCTGACCTTCCTTCTGTGCCAAGTACAAGGCCTTTCTTTCCCCGGGCTGCCCTGATCTGGCGCCAAGAACTATGTAGGCTTCTCTCATGGCTGTCATGTCTTTGCAATCAGGTTCAGCCATTTCTCGTCTTTAGCTCTCCCTGCACCTGCCACACCTGCCCCAGCCCCATTAGGAGTTGGCCTCCCAAGATTTTTTTCTCTGATGCTGGTGGTCTCTCCTTCACATAGGTTCCCTCTTGTTCTCTGTGGCCAGAAGAGCAGCTTTCAATCCACTTCCCATTCATGGCCAAACTTCTCCCCAAAGTTGTCGTTTTTTAAATTAATTATTTTTTTTTTAGGGCCGCACCCGCAGCATATGGAGGTTCCCAGGCTAGGGGTCAAATTGGAGCTGCAGCTGCCGGCCTACACCACAGCCACAGCAATGCGGGATCCAAGCCGCATCTGTGATCTACACCACAGCTCACGGCAATACCAGATCCACTGAGCGAGGCCAGGGATTGATCCTAAGACCTCACGGATACCAGTCGGGTTCTTAACCTTCTGAACCACGATGGAAACTCCAGATGTTTTTGATCATTTGTTTTTCTCCCTTTGGTCACTTCCAGTGAGTGACTTTTAAACATTTTGGCCTGCAACCTATAGGAACAAAGAGGTTTGGCATTGAAAACCAGAACATGCACATATACACTGCTGAAACAAAAATGTCATGAAACAGTACTTACTACATACGATACACTCTGACCTGTTCTCTACTGTTTCATTAGAAATTGCTAGCGAGACCTACTAAATTTCGTACCCCACTAACGGGTTGTGACCTACGGTTTGAAAACCATCGAACCACGTTTTGACACCTAGTGTCTCAGGGTAGCAACATGACAGAAATTTGTCAAGAAAGAAAAGTCTGAAATTCCCATCGTGGCTCAGCAGTAATGAACCCGACTAGGATCCATGACAGGGGTTCGATTCCTGGCCTCGCTCAGTGGGTTAAGGACCTGGCATTGCTGTGACCTGTGGTGTAGGTCACAGACATGGCTCGGACCTCAAGTTGCTATGGCTGTGGTGTAGGTTGGCAGCTGCAGTTCCTTTTCGACCCCTAGCTTGGAAACTTCCATATGCCATGGATGCGGCCCTAAAAAGACAAAAAAAGAAGAAGAAAAGGTCCACTCCAGGATTTTGAAACACACGCTGGGACCACAGTTTGAAAAGTGTTCTGAGTTTCAAAGGCCGAGGGGATTCTCCCTTCTAGGTAGGACACAGTAAGTTGTGGCAGGCCACTTCTAGAGCAGCAAAATAAGATGAGCCTCTCCCGCTGTACTCCTCCCCCTCCCCAGTACATTTGATAATTTGGAGCACTGGCTGATGATCAATCTTCGCCCAAAAAGAAGACTTCTAATGGAGTAAAGAGAAGCCAGTAAAGCTTTTAGTGGCCACATGGTATTAGGACGATAAATTAGAAATAGGGGGCCTTAAACACACAACCAATTTTCTGCACATGACATTTGCTGAGTTCTGGGCCCAAGAATGCATCCTGAAAAGTGGAGCGAAATCTTCCAAAATCCCACAGTGCTTAGAAAATAAAGCTTTCCCAAGAAGAAAGAACCCAACTCAAAAACAAGGCCAGCTCCATCTCCTTATGAGATTTGCCAGGTTTGAGTTTTTTTGCTTGTTTGTTTGCCTGGCTGCCTCGAAGCACATGGAGTTCCTGGGCTAGGAGTCAAATCCAAGCTGGAGTTGCAACCTCTGCTATAGCTGCAGCAAACGCGGTTCCTTAACCCACTTCACCGGGCCAGGGATCGAACCTGTGTCCCTGCCACAGCAGATGCACTGTCGATCCCCTTGCTCCAGAGTGGGAACTCCGAGATTTGCCAGGTTTTGAAGGTCCATGGGGACAGTGTCCCGACATCTGTGTTGGAAACTTCTGAAGGTCAGAGCTGACTCTCCATAGACTTGCATGGTTTAGGATACAAGGCTGCAAGGCTGTCAAGCAAAATCCACATGGGAGGAATAGAGGTAAACAGGAAATAGGTCTCTTGCAAAAACTGAAACCCAGCCTCCAAACCAGCTCAGTATTTCAATAGATTAAGGTGATCATTCCTTGGCAGCTTAAGAGAGGAAAGAGGGAACACTCTGTGTGGCAAATGACATTATCTGGAGGCTCTCGACCTCTTTTTATTTTTTGGCCACAGCCCATGGTGTGATGAAGTTCCCAGGGCAGATAGCAAGCCTGAGGCACAGTAGAAACCTGAGCCACAGCAGGGACAATGCCAGGTCCTTAACCCACTGAACCACCAGGGAACTCTTGTCTACCTCTTATATATAATGTCTGCATATAGTAAAACATACCTAGTCCTGTGATAAGGAAAGATCATATAATTGACAAGCAGGAGAAAAAAACAAAAGATACACAGATCATTAAGATATTGGAATCAATAGACAGAACTTTAAAACAACTGACTGTAGAGGAACTAGAACTCTCATACACTGCTGGTGGAAGTATAAAATGGCATATCCATGTAACAGGGTGCACTCAGGATACAGAAACTACACATACTTTGGACAGGAAATTTTAATATGAAGAATTATTAAGTTTTTTTAATAGGTAGGGACTCCTTACTAAGGAGAAAAGAGAACTCTAAAGAGTATAGTTATAGAGGTTCCCACTGTGGGAGTGCCCATTGTGGCTCAGCGAAAAAAATCCAAGTAGCATCCATGAGGATGCGGGTTTGATCCCTGGCCTTGATCAGTGTGTTAAGGATCCAGCATTGCCATGAGTTCCAGCATAGGTCAAAGATGCAGCTTGGATCTGGTGTGGCTGTGGCGTAGGCCAGTGGCTACAGCTCCGATTCAGTCCCCAGCCTGGGAACTTCCATATGCCGCAGGTGTGGTCATAAAAAGCCAAAAAAAAAAAAAAGAAAAGAAGAAGAAGTTCCCACTGTGGTGCAGTGCGTTAAGAATCTGACTGGAGGAGTTCCCGTCGTGGCTCAGTGGTTAACGAATCCAACTAGGAACCATGAGGTTGCAG
>PVHT021183691.1:6141993-6168100 GCA_004024745.2 Catagonus wagneri | reverse complement strand
ACGAATTACCAACATTTATAGCAACATGGATGGACTTAGAAATTATCATGCGAAGTGAAACCAGTCAGACAATTAGACAGCAACACCCAATGATACCGCTTACATGTGGAAACTAAAAGACACAATGAACCTTCTTACAGAACAGACAATGACTCACAGACTTTGGAAAACCTTGGTTTTTCAAATAAGACAATCTGGGTGGGTGGGGGGATGCACTGGGGGTTTGGGATACAAAATCTGTAAAATTGACTTGTGATGATTTATGCACACCATAATTGAAATAAAATCCATTAAAATATAAAAAAAAGAAAAAAAAAAGAATAGCCAAAGCACACAGTAGGTTAAGGATCTGGCATTGTCACTGCTGTGACTCTGATCACTGCTATAGTGTGGGTTCAAGCCACAGGCGCAGCCAAAAAGAAAAAAACAATAGCTAAAGCAATTTTTAAATAGGAAAAACAAAGTTGGAGAACTTTGAAGACCTGATTTTAAGACTTATATGTCTTAGCTCAGGTTCTATAACAAAATACCATTAACTAGGTGGCTTATCAATAATAGAAGTTTATTTCTCATGGCTCTGGAGGCTGGGAGTCAAATCCCAGTGCCAGCACGGAGAGGTTCTCGTGAAGGCCCTTTTCCAAGTTTCAGACCAGTGACTTTCTCCGTCATCCCACGGAAACAGGACAAGCTAGCTCTCTGGTTTCTTCTCTTGAATTTTTTTTCTTTTTACATTTTGATCTCCTTCACCCATTTCTCCACCCTCTCACCTTCCACTTCTGACAATCACCAGTCTGTTCTCTGTATCTATGAGCTTGGTTTTTGTTATTGTTGTTTTGTTTTTGTTTATTTGTTAAGATTCCCCCCATACAAGTTCACACAGGAGTTGTCTTTCTCTCTCTGGCTTATTGCACTCAGCATAATGCCCTGAGGTCCATCCCTGTTGTTGCAAATGGGAAAATTTCACTTTTTATGGCTCAGTAATATTCTATTCAATAATATTCTATTCTATGTTTATATGTACATATCACACACTCCTTTGTCTAATTATCCATCAATGGACACTTGAGTTGTATTATTCTTTCGCAGTGACTCTCCAGTTTCCCCAACAATATTTACTGAGGAGACTGTCCTTTCCCATTGTATATTCTTGCCTCCTTTGTTGTAAATTAACTGACCATATATACATGTGTTTATTTCCTGGCTCTTTATTCTGTTCATTGATCTATGTGTCTGTTTTTATGTCCGTTCAATGCTGTTTTAATTACTATAGTCTTACAGTTTGAAATCAGGGTTCTTGATGCCTGCAACTCCATTCTTCTTTCTCAAGATTACTTTGGCTAGGAGATGGGATTAAGATAGTGGAATAGAAGGACTGTAGCACAACTTCTCCCATAAAAACAACAAAATTACAACCAAATGCCAAATAACCTTCAACCAAATGGACTGGAAACTTTCAAAAAGATATTCTACTTCAGAAGACAAAGAGGAGACCACATCAAGAGGTAGGAGGGGCAATTACGCCATATAAGCAACTCCATACCTCAAAGGGTGGAAGCCCCACAGACTTAAAGTAACTGTATCACAGAGACTCACCTAAAGGACTGAGAGTTCTGAGCCCCATGCCTGGGGATCTGGCACAGGGAGAAAGAGCCCCCAGAGCATCTGGCATTGAAGGCCAGTGAGGCTTGTGTGCAGGAGCTCCACGGGACTGGGGGAAACGGAGACCCCATTCTTGAAAGGCATACACAGACTTTCACGTGCACTGGGTCCCAGGACAAAGCAGTCTCCAGAGGAATCTGGGTGGAACCTGACTGCAATTCTTGGAGGATCTCCTGGGAAAATAGGGGTGACTGTGGCTTGTTGTGGGGGAAGGGCATTGGAGGTGAAGCTCTCGGGGACATTCATCAGCCTGCATTTCTCTGGAGGTGGCCATTTTTGTGAAAATCTGCTCCCTCCCATCAGTGCTGAGAAGCCCCAGGCCAAACAATAATCCAGGTGGGATCACAGCCCCACCCATCAGTAAACAGGCTGCCTAAAGACCCCTCAGGCACACAGCCACCGCTAATCTCACCCAGAGACAAGCCCCATCCACCAGAGGGATAGGAATCAGCCCCATCTATCAGTGGGCAGGCAGCAGTCCCTCCCATCCAGAAGCCTACAGCAAGCCTCCTCTCCCCCATACCAACTTCAGCCACAGGGGAGGCAAACACCAGAACTAAGAGAGGCTACAACTCTATTGTCTGCAAAAAGGACACCACACCAAAAACCTATAAAAATGAAAAGACAGAAAACTATAACTCACATAAGGGAGAAAGAAAAAAGTCCCAGAAAACAGCTCAGTGATGAGGAGATTATCAGCCTCCCAGAAAGAGACTTTAGACTGTTGATGCTGAAGATGATGCAAGATACAGAAAATAAACTGGAAGCAAAGACTGATAATTTACAGGAAACACTGAGCAAAGAAATACAAGATGCAAAAATTAAACAAGAAGAGATGCAAAATACAATACCTGAAACAAAAAGTTCATTAGAAGCAGCCAGCAGTAGAATACAGAAGGCAGAAGAACGAATAAGAAAGTTGGAGGGCAGATTAGTGGAAATCACTAACGAGGAAGAGAAAAGAGATAAAAGATTGAAGGGAAATGAGCTGAGACTCAGAGAACTCTGGGATAATGTTAAATGCACCAAAGTCCATATTATAGGGATGTCAGAGGGAGGAGAGAGAGAAGGGGACAGAAAAAATATTCGAAGACATAATAGCTGAAAACTTCCCTAATATGGGAAAGGAACCACTCACTCAAATCCAGGAAGCGCAACAAGTACCATATAAAATAAACCCAAGGAGGAACACCCCGAGACACATATTAATCAAAATGACCAAAATTAAAGACAAAGAGAAAATATTGAAAGCAGCTTGGGAAAAGAAACAAATGACATACAAGGGAACCCCAATAAGGTTATCAGCAGATTTTTCAGCTGAAACTCTGCAGGCCAGAAGGGAGTGGCATGATATACTTAATGTGATGAAAGAGAAAAACTTCCAACCACGATTGCTTTACCCTGCAAGGCTCTAATTCAGATTTGAAGGAGAGATCAAAACTTTTACAGATAAGCAAAAGCTAAGAGATTTCTGCAACAGTAAACCAGCTTTACAACAAATCTTAAGGGAACTTCTCTAGTCAGAAAAGAAAAGGCCACAACCAGAAACAAAAACACCACAAATGACAAGGCTCACCAGGAAAGGCATATATACAGTAAAGATACTAAATCATCCATGCACAATTATGCTACCAAAATCAGAAATTGTGAGAAGAGAGCACAAATACAGGTCACTGGAGACGCACGTGCAATTAAAAAACCAACAACTTAAAACAATCTCATTTGTATACAGACTCCTGTATCAAAACTTCATGTCAAGTGCAAACCAAAAATCTACAGTTGATACACAAACAAATAAGAAAAATCAACTCAAATATAACATTGAAGATAGTCATCAAACCACAAGAGGAGACAACAAGACAATAAGAGAAGAAAAAAGAGCAACAAAAATTCAAAACAGTTAATACAATGGCAATAAGAACATACTTATCAATAATTACCTTAAATGTTAATGGACTGAACACCCCAACCAAAAGACATAGACTAGCTGAATGGATAAAAAAACAAGACCGATATATATCTGTCTTCAAGAGACCCACTTCACTTCTAGGGACACATACAAATTGAAAGTGAGAGGATGGAAGAAAATATTCCGTGCAAACAGGCATCAAAAGAAAGCTGGAACAGCAATACTCCTATAGACTTTAAAATGAAGAGCATTTTAAGAGACAAGGAAGGGCACTACATAATGATCAAAGGATCAATCCAAGGAGAAGATATAACAATTTAAAATATCTATGCACCCAACATAGGATCACCACAATATATAAGGCAACTGCTAACAATCTTAAAAAGAGAAATCAGCAATAACACAATCATAGTGGGGGATTTAAACACCCCACTTACAGCAATGGATAGATCATCCAGACAGAAAATCAATAAGGAAACACAGGCCCTGAATGAAGCATTAGATCGGATGGACTTAATAGATATTTATAGGACATTCCATCCAAAAGCTACAGAATACATATTCTTCTCAAGTGCACATGGAACATTCTCTAAGATTGATCACATCCTGGGCTACAAATCAAGCCTTGGTAACTTTAAGAAAAATGAAATCATATCAAGCATTTTCTCTGACCACAATGCTATACAACTGGAAATCAACAACAAGAAAAAAATGGCCAAAAATATAAACACGTGGAGACTAAACAACATACTACTAAAGAACCAATGGATCACTGAAGAAATCAAAGAGGAAATTAAAAAATACCTAGAAGCAAATGACAACAAAGATACGACACCCCAAAACCTCTGGGATGCAGGAAAAGCAGTTCTAAGAGGAAAGTTTATAGCAATACAAGCCTACCTCAAGAAACAAGAAAAAGCTCAAATAAGCAACCTAACTTTACATCTAAAGCAGCTAGAGAGGGAAGAACTGACAAGGCCCAAAGTTAGTAGAAGAGAAGAAATCATAAAGATCAGAGCAGAAATCAATGAAATAGCAACGAAGAAAACCATAGAAAAGATCAATCAAACTAAAAGCTGGTTCTTTGAAAAGATCAACAAAATTGATAAACCCTTAGCCAGACTTATCAAGAAAAAAAGAGAGAGGACACAAATCAATAAAATTAGAACTGAAAAAGGAGAAGTAACCACGGACATCACAGAAATACAAAGCATCATAAGAGACTACTATATGCAACTATACAGCAATAAAATAGAAAACCTAGAGGAAATGGACACATTCTTAGAAAAGTACAATCTCCCAAGACTAAACCGAGATGAAATAGAAAATATGAATAGGCCAATCACAAGCTCTGAAATTGAAACTGTGATTAAAAAACTTCCAACAAACAAAAGTCCAGGACCAGATGGTTTCACAGGTGAATTCTATCAAACATTTAGAGAAGAGCTAATGCCTATCCTTCTGAAACTCTTCCAAAAATTTGCAGAAGAGGGGACACTCCCAAACTCATTCTATGAGGCAACCATCACCCTGATACCAAAACCAGACAAAGATACCACAAAAAAAAGAAAATTACAGGCCAATCTCACTGATGAACATAGATGCAAAAATCCTCAACAAAATACTAGCCAACCGAATCCAATGATACATTAAAAGGATTGTACACCACGATCAAGTGGGATTTATCCCAGGGATGCAAGGATTCTTCAATATCCACAAATCAATCAGTGTGATAAACCACATTAACAAACTGAAGAATAAAAACCATATGATCCTCTCCGTAGATGCAGAAAAAGCCTTTGACAAAATCCAACACCCAGTTATGATAAAAACCCTTCAGAAAGTGGGATTGGGGGAACCTACCTCAACATAATCAAGGCCATTTATGACAAACCCAGAGCTCACATCATTCTCAATGGTGAAAAGCTGAAAGAATTCCCGCTGAGATCAGGAAAAGACAAGGATGTCCACTCTCGCCACTACTATTTAACATAGTTCTGGAAGTCCTAGCCACAGCAATCAGAGAAGTAAAAGAAATAAAAGGAATCCAAACTGGAAAGGAAGAAGTAAAACTATCACTTTTTGCAGGTGACATGATACTATACCTAGAGAATCCTAAAGACTCTACCAGAAAACTGTTAGAGCTCATCAATGAATTTGGCAAAGTCGCAGGATACAAAGTTAATACACAGAAATCAACTGCATTTCTATATACTAATAATGAAAGATCAGAAAGAGAAATTAGGGAGGCAATCCCATTTACCATCACATCAAAAAGAATCAAATACTTAGGATAAATCTACCTAAAGAGACAAAATACCTATACTCTGAGAACTACAAGATGCCGATGAGAGAAATCAAGGATGACATGAACAGATGGCAAGACAAATCATGATCTTGGATTGGAAGAGTCAATATTATCAAAGTGACTATACTACCCAAGGCAATCTACAGATTCAGTGCAATCCCTATCAAATTAGCAAGGACATTTTTCACAGAACTAGAACAAAATATTTTAAAGTTTGTTTGGAAGCACAAAAGACCCAGAAGAGCCAAAGACATCCTGAAAAAGAAAAACGGAGCTGGAGGAATCAGGCTCCCTGACTTCAGACTCTACTACAAAGCTTCAGTCATCAAAACCGTATGGTACTGGCACAAAGACAGAAATATAGAACAGTGGAACAGCATAGAAACCCCAGAATTAAACCCACACATCTATGGTCAACTAATCTATGACAAAGGAGGCAAGAATATACATTGGAAAAAAGACAGCCTCTTCAATAAGTGGTGCTGGGAAAACTGGACAGCCACATGTAAAAAAATGAAATTAGAACACTTCCTAACACCATGCAGAAAAATAAACTCAAAATGGATTAAAGATCTAGATAGAAGACCAGATACTATAAAACTCTTAGAGGAAAACATAGGCCAAACACTCTCCGACATAAATGAAAGCAACGTCTTCTCAGATCCACCTGTTAGAGTAATGACAATAAAAAGAAAAATAAACAAATGGGCCTTTATTAAACTTAAAAGTTTCTGCACAGCAAAGGAAACCCTAAACAAAACGAAAAGACAACCCACAGAATGGGAGAAAATATTTGCAAATGAATTGACTGACAAGGGATTCATCTCCAAAATTTACAAACACCTCCTACAGCTCAATACCAAAAAACAAACAACCCCATCAAAAAATGGGCAGAAGATCTAAATGAACAATTTTCCAAAGAAGACATACAGATGGCCAAAAAACACATGAAAAGATGTTCAACATCACTCGTTATTAGAGAAATGCAAATCAAAACCACTATGAGGTACCTTACACCAGCCAGAATGGCCATCATCAAAAAGTCTACAAACAATAAGTGCTGAAGAGGGTGTGGAGAAAAAGGAACCCTATTACACTGTCAGTGGGATTGCAAATTGGTGCAACCACTGTGGAAAACTGTATGGAGTTTCCTTAGAAAATTAAAAATAGAATTACCATTTGATCCAGCAATCCCACTCCTGGGCATCTATCCCAAAAAAAACACGGCTCAAAAAGACACATGTACTCCAGTGTTCATTGCAGCACTTTATACAATAGCCAAGTCATGGAAACAACCTAAATGCCCATCAACAGAGGAGTGGATACGGAAGATCTGGTACATATACACAATGGAATATTACTCAGCCATTAAAAAGAATGAAATAACATTTATAGCAACATGCATGGACCTAGAAATTATCATGCGAAGTGATATCAGTCAGACAATGAGACAGCAATATCAAGTGCTACCAATTACATGTGGAAACTAAAAAGAGGACACAATGAACTTCTTTGCAGAACAGATACTGACTCACAGACTTTGGAAAACCTATGGTTTCCAAATGAGACAAGTTAGGGGGTGGGGGGATGCACTGAGGGTTTGGGATGGAAATGCTATAAAAATTGAGTTGTGATGATTTTTGTACACCTATAATTGTAATCAAATTTATTAAGAAATTGGAAAAAATGTTTTAAAAAGATTATTTTGCTATTTGTGGCCTTTTGTGGTTCCACAAAAATTTTAGGATGGCACATGGCAGAAAGAGGGCTAGCCATCTAGCTCTCAGGGTTCTTTTTTAAAAAATTTTTTAAAATAAATTTCATTGGAATATAGTTGACTTAGAAATTTGTGTTAGTTTCAGGCATACAGCAAAATAAATCTGTTATACAGGGCATTCCCGTCATGGCGCAGTGGAAACGATTCTGAGTAGGATCCATGAGGACGGAGGTTCAAACCCTGGCCTCGCTCAGTGGGTTAAGGATCCGGCGTTTCTGTGAGCTGTGGTGTAGCTCACAGACACAGCTCAGATCTAGTGTTGCTATGGCTGTGGCATAGGCCTGTGGCTATAGCTCCAATTTGACCCCTAGTCTGGGAACTTCCCATATGCCATGAGTGTGGCCCTAAAAAGAAAAAAAAAATCTGTTATACATATACATATATCCGTTTATATCTGTTCCTTTTCATATTCTTTTCCCCTATGGGTTATTACACAGTAGAGAGTAGATTACCCTGTGCTACACAGTAGGTCCTGTTACCTATCTATTTTATATATAGCAGTGTGTAGATGTCAGTCCCAACCCCCTAATTTATCTCTCCCACCCCACATTTACCCTTTGGTAAGCATAACTTTGGTTTCAAAATATTTGAGTGGTGGGAGAAAATCGCTGCAAATGATGCAACTGGCAAGGGCTTAATCTCTAAAATTTACAAACAACTTACACAACTCAACAGCAAAAAAACAACAACAAACCAACTGAAAAATGGGCAAAAGACCTGAAGAGACATTTCTCCAAAGAAGATATACAGATGGCCAAAAGGCATTAAAATATGCTCATCACTAATTATTACAGAAATGCAAATCAAAATTACTATGAGCTACTGGCTCATACCTGTTAGCATGGCCATCCTTGACAAGTCAACAAATAACATATGCTGGAGAGGGTGTACAGAAAAGGGTACTTTTTATGGCTGAATACTACTCAGCCATAAAAAACCAATAAAATAATGCCATTTGCAGCAACATGAATGGAACTAGAGACTCTCATACTAATTGAAGTAAGTCTGAAGGAGACAGACAAATACCATATGATATCACTTATATCTGGAATCAAATTTATGGCACAAATGAATCTTTCCACAGAAAAGAAACTCATGGACTTGGAGAACAGACTTGTGGTTGTCAAGGGGGAGATAGTGGGATGGACTGAGAATTTGAGGTTAGCAGACACAAACTATTGCATTTGGAGTGGATAAGCAATGAGATCCTGTTATATAGCACAGGAAACTATATCTAGTCACTTGTGATGGAACATGTTGGAGGATAACATGAGAAAAAGAATGTATGTGTGTGTGTGACTGGATCACTTTGCTATACAGTAGAAATTGACAGAACACTGTAAACCAACTATAATGGAAAAAATCATTTTAAAAGAGAAAATCTTTGAGTCTTTTCATTATGTTAGTTCTTTTGTATCATTTTTTGGTTAAGTTCCACTGTTAGTGATCTCATATGATATTTGTCTTTCTTTGTCTGACTTACTTCACTTAGCATGATAATTTCCAGGTCCATCTGTGTTGCTGCAAATGGCATTATTTCATTCTTTTTATGGCTGAATATTTCATTGTACATATGTACCACATCTTCTTTAACCAATCCTCTCTTGATGGACATTTAGGTTGCTTCCATGTCTTAGCTATTATAGCTGGTACTGCAAAGTATATTGGGGTGCATGTGTTTTTTGAGTTACGGTTTTCTCCAGACATATTCTGGCTTCTTCTTCTTTTTTTCTCTTTAGGGCCGCACCTGCAGTATATGGAAGTTCCTGGGCTAGGGGTCGAACTGGAGCTGTAGCTGCAGGTCCATGCCACAGCAACAGCAACACCAGATCTGAGTCACATCTGTGACCTATGCTACAGCTTGAGGCAATGCTAGGTCCTCAATCCACTGAGTGATGCTGGGGATCAAACCCACATCCTTGTAGATACTAGTCAGGTTCTTAACCCACTGAGCCAAAACGGTAACTCCCCTGGCTTCTTCTTATAAGGGCACTAATCATATTCATGACAGCATCACCCTCATAACCTATTATCTCCTAAAAGCCCTACCTTTGATACTATCCCATCAGGATTAGTGTTTCAACATATGAATTTTGAGGGACACAAACATTCAGCCCATACCACTGTGCAACTATGATAACCAAGTCAGAGGAGCACTGGCATAAGGGTAAACGAATATGTCAAGCAGACTAGAGAGTCTTGAAAGAAACTCACTTACAATCAGTTGATATTTGACAAAAGGTGCCAGATCAATTCAACGGAGTAAACAAATGGTGCTCATACAACCAGAAATCCACATGGGGGAAAAAAGGGGGGGCCTCGATCCCTACCTCACATCCCTCACGAAAATTAATTTGAAACAGTGGTACAACCATAATGTGGCATATGCAGCAATTAAAAGGAACGAAATATTGATACATGCAACAAGCCTAGGGAATTATGCTGAGTGACAAAAAGCCAATCCCCAAAAGCTCACATGCTATGTGATATGCTTTAGATATCATTTTTTTAAACAACAAAATTTTAGAAATGAAGGGCAGAAGAGTGGGGTTGCCAGAGCTTAGTGACTGGGAAGAGAGCTGAGCAGGAGAGGTGGGTGTGGCCATACAGGGCAACATAAAGGATCTTTGTGTTCAGGATCTTGACTGTGGTGGTAAATACGGGAGCCTAAATATCACACACACACACACACACACACACACACACACACACACACACACCCCCGAGCACAACTAAAACTAGGGCCACTTGACTAAGATGGGTGGATTGTACCAATGTCAATAGCTTAGTTGTGACCTTATACTATAGTTTTGCAAAACATTACCATTGGGGAAAACTGCCAAGTGTGCAAAGGATTTCTCTCTTATTTTTACAACTGTATGAATCTACAATTATCTCAATAACAGTTTCAATGAAAAAGGGAATTCGAGATAGATCATAAGCCTAAACGTAAATTTTAAATAATTCCTTTTGCTATAATTTAAAAATAATTTCTATTATTATAACCTTTTTAAAATGAAGGGCATGTCTTCGTGGGAGTAGGCAAAGATTCCTTAGGAAAAGATCTCTTAGGGCAAAGAAAATATAAACAGAATTAAAAATTGATTCATTCAATCTCATCAAAAATTTAAAATTTCATTGAATCCATCCTGGTAACATCAAGCAGGCAGCTGGGAGCAGAGTGCGGAGGATTCCACATCTGACACTGCACCACTTAGGCCCCGAGGTGACACCGACTGCATTTCCGCTCTCACCACCGGCCCCCAGACTGAGGAAAAGTAATGAAATGGCTCCATCTGGCGGCCGGGGAGGGAGCAGCCACCGTGATCCTCATCTAGGAAGCCGCCTCCCAGAGATGACAACACTGTGAACATGACACTTTAACAACAGCAATTATGCCTTCACTGTCCAGAAACTTTAAAAGACATTAGTATATCTCTCCACAACATCCCTGAATGGTAAGAATTAATGCTCCTCATTTTAGAGACAAGGAAAGCGAGGGAGTTCCTGTTGTGGCTCTGTGGTAATGAACCGGACCAGTATCCATGAGGACGAAGGTTCAATTCCTGGATCTGCGTTGCCATGAGCTGTGGCGTAGGCCTGCAGCTGCAGCTCTGATTCAACCTCTAGCCTGGGAACTTCTGTCTGCTGTGGGCGCGGCCCTAAAAATGCAAAATACATACCTACATACAAGGAAACCAAGGTTGAGGAAGTTGCAGTAACTTACCCAAGCTCACACAGGCAGTAGGCGTCTGGTCCAGGACCCATCCCAAGCTAGCTAGATACGAAAGCCCCCAGTTCTACGACTCCCCACTGCCTTCCTCAGAGCAAGAAGGGACATGCTGTTATTTTATGGGAAAAGAAAACATAGTATCTAGAAGCAGAGATATTTGTGAGCCTAGACAAAGATGTATGTATACATTCTTATCTAACAGGAAAGACTGGAAGTTATCTGGGGAAATAAACTGCTTTGGTTTATGATTTGCTCTCAAAGTGGGTACGTTCATTCTTGTTCACAGTCACATCACCTTTCTGAAGTGTTTTAACAGAGAAAATGCTCCTGGTGTTGAGTTTGGATCACAGAAGGGTTTCCTTTGAGGAAACCACCACCTCGTGGCAATGAACATGACTTGCAGGAAAAAGAAGGGCTTTTTTGTTTGTTTTTTTTCCCCTCAGTCTTTCAGACTCCAAAACATAGCAGTAATCTTTAAAGTTGGAAGTTTTTGCATTCAACAAAGCAAAGTGAACAAACCAAAAAAGTATTTCCCTTAGGGCAGACTTAATCGAAACAAATATCTTTGGAAAAGATATGTGACTTTTGGGTAAAGCACTTAAATCACTGATGCATGTCATAAAACATGCAAAAGATGGAAATTTCGTTAAATTAAGATGTAAAAAGTTGAGGCTATCTATTTGGGAGAAATTTGAGGAGGTTCCATAGTGTCCAAACTACACACCTTTGAAAGTAAAAAGGGTTGCTATTACAGGGGACACGGTTTGGGACTGGCGTATGCCCACTACTGTATAAGGAATGGATGGTCAGTGGAAACCTGCTGTATAGCACAGGGAACCCTACTCAGTATTCTCTGATAACCTATATGGGAAAAGAATCTGAAAAAGAATGGACATGTGTACGTGTAAAACGGAATCACTTTGCTATACAGCAGAAATGAACACAACATTGTCAATCAACTATACGTCAGTAAGGGGACAACAGGTCTAAGGTCAGAGGGGACAACAGGTCTAAGGTCAGAGTGTAGAGACATATGGTCCCCCTAAATTTGTTTCTGTGGTTTAACCTGGCAGAAATGTAACTGTATTTTACAGTAGAGACCACACGGAGTTCCTGTCGTGGGGGACCCGACTAGCACCTTTGAAGATGCGGGTTCAATCCTTGGCCTCGCTCAGCGGGTTAAGGATCCGGCATTGCCATGAGCTGTGGTGTAGGTTGCAGATGCGGCTCGAATCCTGCCTTGTTGTGGCTGTGGCGTAGGCCAGAGGCTACAGCTCCAGTTGGACCTCTAGCCTGGGAACCTCCATATGCTGCCAGTGTGGCCCTAAAAAGACAGAAAGACAAAAAAAAATGTGTATATATATATATATACACACACACACACACACATATAGTGAAGACCACATGGTGAGAAAGCTAACCCTTTCAAAGTGAATAAAAAGTCTGCCTTTCTGTGTGCTGGCAGGAGGAGTTATCTGATTTGAATTCTACTTTGGGAACTAAGACCTCAAGGAGATTTCAAGTGATTCAAGAGCTTGAGTAACCACCACCTGTGGCAACAAAGCAAAACAAAACAAAAACAAAGCATCATTTGCATCTAGTCTACCAGTCTGCAACGCTCTGTCATACAGATACCATTGCATGGATGTACCACAGTTTGACTCTCTCTTCACCATTGAAGGACATCTTGGTTGATTTCAATTTTTGGTGATTATGACTAAAGCATTTACATACAGGTTTTGTGTACACATAAGGTTTCAAATTAGTTGGGTGAATATATAAGAGCACCATTGCTGGATATGGTAAGACCATGTTTAGCTTTGTAAGAAACTGCCAAGGGAGGGATAAATTAGGAGGTTGGGATTAATATATACACACTACTATATAAAAAATAGATAACCAAAAAGGACCTACTGTATAGCACAGAGAACTCTACTCAGTATTCTGCTATAACCTATATGATACGGGAAAAGAATCTGAAAAAGAATGGATATATGGAGAGTTCCCGTTGTGGCTCAGTGGTAACAAACCCGACTAGTATCCATGAGGATGTGGGTTTGATCCTTGGCCCGGCTGGGTGGGTTAAGGATCTGGAGTTTCTTCTTCTTTTTTTTTTTTTTTTTGGTCTTTTTGCTTTTTCTAGGGCGGCACTTGCAGCACATGGAGGTTCCTAGGCTAGGGGTCTAATCGGAGCTATAGCCGCCGGCCTTCTCCACGGCAACGCGGGATCCCAGCTGCATCTGCAACCTACACCACAGCTCACGGCAATGCCGGATCCTTAACCCACTGAGCAAGGCCAGGGATTGAACCCGCAACCTCATGGTTCCTAGTCGGATTCGTTAACCACTGAGCCACGACAGGAACTCCAGATCTGAAGTTTCTATGAGCCGTAATGTAGGTCACAGACGGAGCTTGGATCCCGTGTTGCAGTGACTGTGGTGTAGGCCAGTAGCTGCAGATTTGATTCAAACCCTAGCCTGGGAACTTTCATATGCCAGGGGCGTGGCCCTAAAAAGCAAAAAAAAAAAAAAAAAAAAAGAAGAATGTAAGTATGTATATGTATAATTGAATCACTTTGCTGTATACCTGAAACTAATACATTATAACAGCTATACTCCAATAAAAATTTCAAAACAATAAAGTAAAATCAAACATTTTTACTTTAAAAAACTGCCAAAATATCTTCCACAGTGGCTGTACATTGCATTCCCACCAGCAATAAACAGGAATGCCTGTTGCTTCATTAAACATTGTCAGGGGGTTTGTTTTTTAAATTTTAGCAATTCTGATAGATGTATAGAAGTATCTTATTCTTGTTTTAATTTTTAATTCCCTAGTGACAAATGGAGTTGAACATATTTTCCATTTGCTTACTTTTCATCTGTGTATTTTCCTTGGTGAGGTAGTTGTTCAGATCTTTTGCCCATTTTTTAATTGGGTTGTTTGCTATCTTACTGTTGAGTTTTGTATATTTTGGATAAACATATCTTTATCAGATATGTTTTGCAAATATTTTCTGCTTTATCTTTTCATCCTCTTAACAGTCTTTTGAAGAGCACAAGTTTTTAATTTTAATAAATTCCAACTTACAAATTTTTTCTTTCATGGATCATTCTTTTGATGTTGTGTCTAAAAAGTCATTGCAAACCCAAGAGCACCTAGATTGTCTCCAATGTTTTCTTCCAGAGTTTTATAGCTCTCCATTTTACATTTATATCTATGAACTATTTTGAGTTAATTTTGTGAAAGGTATAAGGTTTGTGTCCATATTTATTTATTTATTTGCAAGTGGAAGTCCAATTTTTCCAGCACCATTTCAGGGAAAAGACTTTCTACGTTGACTTTCCTTGCCTCTTTGTCAAAGATCAGTTGACTACATTTGTACAGGTCTATTTCTACACCTTTTATTCTATTCCACTGATCTATGTATCTATTTTTTCACTAAAATGCTGTCCTGCTTATTGCAGCTTTACAGTAATCCTTGAGGTCTGGTAGTGTCAGTTATCCAACTTTGTTATTCTTCTTCAGCACTGTGTTGGCTCTTCTGGGTCTCTTACCTCTTCATATAAACTCTACAATCAGTTTGCTGACATCCACAAAATAGCTTGCTGGGATTTTGATTGGAATTGTGTTTACTCTATAGATCACACTGGGAAAAACTGATGTGTTCGAAACACTGATTCTTCCTATCCTCAAACATGGGAGGAATATCTCTCTGTTTATTTAAATCTTTTAGATTTCTTTCATTGGCTATTATTGATTTCTAGTTTAATTCCCTTGTGGTCTGAGAACATAATCTCTATGATTTCTATTCTTTTAAATTTGTTAGGATATGTTTTATGACCTGGAACGTGGCCTATCTTGGTGAATGTTCTTTTTTTTTTTTAACTTTAATAGATTTTATTTCAATTTTAAGTGTACATAAATCATCACAAGTCAATTTTACAGATTTTGTATCCCAAACCCACAGTGCATCCCCCCACCCCCCAGATTGTCTTATTTGAAAAACCAAGGTTTTCCAAAGTCTGTGAGTCATTGTCTGTTCTGTAAGAAGGTTCAATGTGTCTTTTTAGTTTCCACATGTAAGCGGTAGCATTGGGTGTTGCTGTCTAATTGTCTGACTGGTTTCACTTCGCATGATAATTTCTAAGTCCATCCATGTTTCTATAAATGTTGGTAATTCGTTCCTTTTAATGGCTGAGTAATTGGTGAATGTTCCATGTGAACTTAAGAAGGATCCGTATTCTGTACTTGTTAGAGGAAGTACAGCATAAATGTCAGTTAGATGAGGTTGATTGATGATATTGCTCAGCTCAACTATATCCTTGCTCTTTATCTGCCTGCCCTATCTACTCATTCCTAAAGAAGCGGTGTTGAAATCTTCGATTATTAATAGTGGGTCTATTTTTTTTCTTTGCAGTTCTATCAGTTTTTGTCTCAGTATTTTGATGCTCCGTTGTTAGGTACATTCACAGTTAACTACTGTTGTGTCTTTCTGGAGAACTGACCCCTTTAACATTATGTAATGCCCTCTCTTCATCTTTGATAAATTTCCTTGTTCTGAAGTCTGCATTGCCTGAAGTTAATATAGCTACTCCAGGTTTCTTTTGATTACTGTTAGCATGACATAGCTTTCTCCACCTCTTTACTTTAACTCTGTCTTTAAAAACAAACAAACAAAAAAACTTTTAAATTTGTCTCTATATTTAAAGTGGATTTCTTGGAGTTCCCATTGTGGCTCAGCGGTTAAGGAACGCAACTAGCATCCATGAGGATGCGGGTTCGATTCCTGGCCTCACTCAGTAGGTTAACGATCCAGCGTTGCCGTGAGCTGTGGTGTAGGTCACAGATGTGGCTTGGATCTGGCGTTGCCGTGGCTGTGGCATAGGCCGGTGGCTATAGCTGCGCTTGGACCCCTAGCCTGGGAACCTCCATATGCCTCGGGTGCGGCTCTAAAAAGACAAAAAAAAAAAAAAGGAAGGAAAAAGTGGATTTCTTATAGACAACATACAGTTGGGTCTTGTTTTTTTAATCCCCTAGCAATTTCTGTCTTTTAATTGGTATAGATCATTCATACTATGTTTGTAACTATTTTCCATTTGCTCCACTTGACTTTCACACCTAATTTTGAATTTGTAATTTTGTATTCTTTGTCTTAGAACCCCTTCAGATTCCTCAAAACCTGGAGCTATCCCTGCCCAGCATGTCAAGTAACACTAGAAATCCTGCATGCCAGTCCTGGTGGGGCAGAAGGGATGCAGGAATTCGAGAACGCAACTGTACAGAACATGAATGCAGCAGGTCCGTCCCTGGTGTGTTCAAACGACCCAGACAGAGACAAACACTTTAGTCGGAAAGCATTCCCACAGTCCAATTCTGACAGCAAGGGGCGGGACTTCTTCCTGCCTTTCCATTGGGCCCAGAGTGGGCGGGGTTTGTGTGTACTCTTGTTTATTACCAGGTAGCGTTGGTAGGCCCTGTGTTGGCATGACGACCGTGGCTGGGTTGCTGCAGATTCGGCTGGAAACTCTTGCTGCAGGTTGAGGACCCGTGCCTGTTTGCAGTGGCTCAATTCCCCAGGAATAAATTGGAACAGCACGGCAAGGTTCAAAAATTGGCCTTTTCCCTCTGAAATTCCCAGGCGGACGCCGCGATGCCTGAGAGGCCCCTGGACTCGCGCGCCCCTTGGCCAGCTCTAGGGTGGGGAAGGGGCTCCTCAAATCTGCAGAAAAGCGAGCCGGCAGCCTGGAGAAAGCAAGCTCCGCTTCTCCCATGGGGCGTTCATTCTACATCATTGTGTTTCTTTGCTGCCGCTCATAATTAATTTAAAGGGGCGGGTGGTGAGGGGCTTTGTCTGAAGGAGGCTTTTGACTTGCAGGTCCATGCAACGTTTTCTCAAGAGGCTGGGGCCGAATGGCCTGAGCCTACAGTAACAGAGCTTCTGTCTTTGCAGAGCCATGGGCAGCAAGAAGAAGGAAATTGCCCTGCAGGTAAGCCTCAAAGGGAAGCTTGCTTCCAGCACCTGATTAGGACTGGGGGGTGAAAAGAATGATGCCGAGAGATATAAAAATGATACTCTGTTTGCCGGTAGTATGAGACAGACTGTGTTCTCAAACTTCAGTATTGCACCCTCATGTCTTAAAGGGAAAAAAAAAAAACTTATCTCGGACCTCTAGTAATGACAAATATTTTTGCACTTAAATATAAGAAAACATAAACTTGGGTATAAGTTGTTTATGCTTATAGTGTTTATGCAACCATAAAACCAAAACATGAATTAAAATAAAACTCTCCTGCTGTATAGCACAGGGAACTATACCCAGTTGCTTGTGATGGAACATGATGGAGGATAATGTGAGAAAAAGAATGTGTGTAACTGGGTCACTTTGCTGTACAGCAGAAATTGACAGAACAGTGTAAATCAACTGTAATTTAAAATTTTTAGGAGTTCCCGTCATGGCTCAGCAGTGAGTGAACCTGACTAGCATCCATGAGGACACAGGTTTGATCCCTGGCCTTGCTCAGTGGGTTAAGGATCTCGCGTTGCCGTGAGCTGTGGTGTAGGTCACAGACTCGGCTCAGATCCCGTGTAGCTGTGGCTGTGGTGTAGGCTGGCAGCTATATCTCCAATTGGACCCCTAGCCTGAGAACCTCCATATGCTGCAGGTGCGGCCCTAAAAAGATAATAAATAAATACATAAATATAAAAAAATAAAAAATTTAAAAAATAAAACCAAGAAACCAAGATAATATGAATTGGTATAATTCAATGTGACATATATTTGTTGAAGTCTAACTGCAGCTTGCTGAGAGACTATAGTATAGGTTCTTTGAGTTCAGGCGTGTACGCTCTCTCTGGAGACCCAGTACTCCCCTCCACTGCTCTCTAAAATTACTTGCTTATTCAAGAAATATGTTTTGCTACACTTTCACTATAAGGTGACTTACTTCATTTGCGCCTGTGACAAGTGACTCCATAAGCCAGCATATGCTTTCTATTTATTTACTTCCTTTTTTTCTGGCCCTGGACAATAAGTAGTGGTTGGTTCTAAAGTGATGGTAAGAACATGCAAGCTTGGGCCCTAGAACTGGGAGGGAGGGCTTTATCATAAGATCATCTGGTTGATGTGTAATAGGGGAACCTTTTAAAGTAAACTGTAAAATGTCTCATAGTCAGTTCAGCCCACCAGGACCCAGGCACCTCTTGGAGAGTAGCGGGGCAGTGGTCTTGAGGAACGTGGTTCTCCTTTATTGTCCTCTGTAGCCCCAGCATTTTACATGTGCATGTCAAAAGCCTAGTGATTTTTATTTATTTATTTATTTATTTATTTATTTATTTATTTATTCATTTGCCTTTTCTAGGGCAGCACTCGTGGCATATGGAGGTTCCCAGGCTAGGGGTCTAATCGGAGCTGTAGTTGCCAGCCACCGCCACAGCCATGCCCGATCCGAGCCGCGTCTGCAACCTACACCACAGCTCACGGCAATGCCGGATTCCCTAACCCACTGAGCGAGGACAGGGATCGAACCCACAACCACATGGTTCCTAGTCGGATTCATTAACTATTGAGTCATGATGGGAACTCCCAAAAGCCTAGTGATTTTTAAAACAAAGAAAGCAATGCCAGTCTAAGGATAGCATGCAGGGGATGGGGGTGGGCAGGGAAGGGAAGAGTTTCGGACTGAAAGTCCCAAAGACTTGATGTAGGTTTTGACTCCTCTCTTAGCCAGTTCTGGGACTTTAGATAAAGCACATAACCTCTCCGGGCTCTCACCTGCCCATCTGCAGAATGAGGATGTTGGGCGAATGATCCCCAAGGACCTTCCAGCATTGATGTTCTCACGCTCTAAAGTTATGAAACCTTTGCTCCATCTATATTCTGTCCATTAGTCAAGTCTAAGCACCTGCTCCTAACACTTGTTGCTGTGACTGACTCCCTCAACCTCTCCAAACCTCCCCATCCTTTATACAAACAGGAGAGAGAATACATAACCAGAGCTGTTGCCATGAGACTCCTTTTGACATTCCCAGGCTGGTCTGAGTGCTGTCTGTAGTGGCTCTAAGATTTTTGCCTCACATGATTATCTTATCATGTGTCTATATCTCATATCCCCTTTGAGAATAATGACATTTTTTTTTTTGTCTTTTGTTGTTTTAGAGCTGTACCTGCAGCATGTGGAGGTTCCCAGGCTAGGGGTCTAATCAGAGCTGTAGCCGCCGGCCTACACCACAGCCATAGCAATGCAGGATCCGAGCCGCATCTGTGACCTACATTCACCACAGCTCACAACAATGCCGGACCCTTAACCCAGAGCGAGGCCAGGGATCGAACCTGCAACCTCATAGTTTCTAGTCGGATTCGTTCCCGCTGAGCCACAGCGGGAACTCTGAGAATAATAAAATTTTCCACCAAATTTTTTTCACACATACTCCCCAGAGCTCTGAGTCCATTGTGGTACTCAAAGTAAGTGTTCCCATTTGCTGGGGGGGGGGGGGGTATGCAATTCGGCATCTGTGTAATCATTGCCTCTTTATCAGGTAAGGGTCAATTCTCTCTCTCTCTCTCTCTTTTAAGTATAGGTGATTTACAGTGTTATGCCAGTTTCTGTTGTGCAGCAAATTTCTAAGCAATCCAACTAATTCCAACCAACTGAACCAGTTCCAACTAACCTAACCAGTTCTAACCAATCCAAGCATTTCCAACTAATTCAACCAGTTTCAACCAATCCAACCAGTTCCAACTAATCTCGTTAATTTCAACCAATTCAAAGATGCACAATCTATGTATAATCAGGAGAAAACACTAAACACACCTGAGCTGAGGGATAGTCTACAAAATAATCCACTCATAGTCTTCATAAGTGTCAAGGTCATGAAAAATCAAAGAATGACTGAAGAACTATTACAAACTAGAAAGGACTAAAAAGACTTGACAAATCTGGCACATGATTCTGTTTAGATCCTTTGCTAAAGGATAAAACTTGAATGGGGTCTGGGGATTAGACAGTAATAATACGTCTTTCTTTCCTTTTTTTTTTCTTTTTCTTTTTAGGGCTGCACTGTGGCATGTGGACGTTCCCAGGTTAGGGGTCAAATTGGAGCCACAGCTTCTGGCCTACACCACAGCCACAGCAACGCAGGATCCAAGCTGTGTCTGTGACCTACACCACAGCTCAGGGCAATGCCAGATCCTTAACTCACTGAGCGAGGCCAGGGATAAAACCTGCGTCCTCATGGATGCTAGTTGGGTTCATTAACCGCTGAACCACAACGGGAACTCTTTCTTTCTTCCTTCCTTTCTTCCTTGCTTGCTTGCTTGCTTGCTTGCTTTCAAGAGAAAAGAGGTTCCCAGTCTAGGTGGCAAACCGGAGCTAAAGCCTCTGGCCTATGCCACAGCCATAGCAACCCCAGATTCGAGCTGTGTCTGTGACCTACACCACAGCTCACAGCAATGCCAGATCATTAACTCACTGAGTGAGGCCAGGGATAGAACTCGCAACCTCATGGTTCCTAGTCAGATTCGTTAACCACTGAGCCACGACGGGAACTCCAAGGAAGGTTTAATAAATGTTAAGAAACATTATGTTCACGTCATGGATTGGAAGACTCAGTCTTGTTTTCAGTTTTATTCCAAATCTACCCATAGATTCAATGAAATACCAATTTTAGTCATTGCAGAAATTGAGAAGCTGGTTCTAAAATGTATATGGAAATGCAAAGGATCTAGACCAGCCAGAACAATCTTGAAAAAGGACAGATGTGGAAGCCTCACGCTGCCTGATTCCAAGACTTATTATTAACCTACAGTAATCAAAAGAGTACGGTACTGGCATAAGAATAGATTAAGATGTGTAACCCCGTCACCACGCTGTACAGCTGGGTATAATGTAAAGAAAAAAAAAAAAGTCAATGAAACAGAATAGAGTCCAAAATAACCCATACTTATACAATCAGGTGGTTTTCAACAAAGGTGTCTAAGCAATTTAATGGAGAAATAAAGTGGGGTTTTTTTTTGGCCACACCTGTGGCATGTGGATATTCCCGGGCCAGGGATCAAACCCACCCCACAGCAGGAACCCTGGTTGCTACAGTGACAATGCCAGATCCTTAACCTGCTGTACCACCAGGGGAACTTTGGGAAGTACATTTTTTTCAACAAATTTTACATAGAAACAACTATGCATCTGCGTGGGAAAAAAATTAACCCCAACCCTTCCCTCAGAATATAGACAAAAATTAATTTCAAATGGCTCACAGACTTGAATGTGTAAGCTTAAATTATAAAGCTTCTAGGGAGTTCCTGTCGTGGCTCAGTGGAAACGAGTCTGACTAGTATCCATGAGGACGCAGGTTCGATCTCTGGCCTCACTCAGTGGGTTAAGTATCCGGCATTGCCATGAGCTGTGGTGTAGGTCGCGGATGCAGCTTGGATCCCACGTTGCTGTGGCTGTGATGTAGGCCGGCAGCTACAGCTCTGATTCAGGCCCTAGCCTGGGAACCTCTATATGCTGCAGGTGCAGCCCTAAAAAGACAACAACAACCAAAAAAAAAAAAAAAAAAAGTGGTCATACATCTTAGTCCTAAGAAACCCCAAACTATCTATCAAGCAGATTATGATGCTGTCATACAATGGAGCATGCTCAGGAATAAAAGTGAACAGACCACTGACGAGCAGCTACCCAGATGAATCCCCAAAATACGCTGAGCAAAAGAGGCCAGGACAAAATAAGACACACTGTATTATTTCATTTACATGAAGTTTTAGAACAGGCAAAATGAATCTATTATGACAGAAAGCAGATCAGTGCTTTTTTTTTTTTTTTTGGCCATGCTGCAGCATGTGGAAGTTCCCAGGCCATGGATCAAACCCACACCACAGCAGTAACTGTCATAGCAATGACAACACCAGATCCTTAACCCACTGAGCCACCAGGGAACTCCCAGATTAGTGTTTACCTAGGGTGAAGAGTTGGAAGTGACTGGAAGGAGACCCAAGAGAACTTTCTGGGGTGATAGAAATGTGTTTTGTGACAGGGGTGTGGTTATCTGGGTGTATGCATTTGTCAAAACTCAATGTATACTCACTGTATGTAATTTATAGCTCCATACAATGCATAAAAAGACAAAAAAGAAAAAAATGAATTTTTCTTTCTGTACATATAGGTAAATATCAAAATGTAATGTTGAGGAGTTCCCATTGTGGTACAGCGCTGCTGTGAGCTGTGGTGTAGGTTGCAGATGCGGCTCGAATCCCGCGTTGCTGTGGCTGTGGCGAAGGCCGGCAGCTACAGCTCCTGTTAGACCCCTAGCATAGGAACCTCCATATTCTGCGGGTGTGGTCCTTAAAAAAAAAAAAGGTAATGTTGAGTGAAAGCACAAATTCCAAATGGACATCTACAGTATGATACTGTTTATGCACATAAAACAATTTTATATATTGTTTTTGGATAAGTAACAAGTAAAAACTATTTTTTAAATGAGATTTTTCTTAGGATAGTGGTTATTCTTGGGGATGGAGGCAGGAGGAGAGAGAGAAGGGGAAAAAAGGATGGGGAAAGAGTGCAACCGTTTTTGTAATTATTTCTTTTGAGAGCGAGAGAAGATAGATGATAGACAGATAATCTGGAGCAAATACATAAAACTGTCTCCCCATCAGTACCCTCAGTAATATGTCATTTGATCATTTGTTCCTCTTTGATCCTAGGTCAACATCAGCACCAAGGAACTTTGGGAGGAAATGCTCAGTTCCAAAGGACTCACTGGTATTTTTTTTTTTTTTGTCTTTTGTCTTTTGTCTTTTTAGGGCCGCACCTGCAGCATATGGAGGTCCCCAGGCTAGGGATTGAATCGGAGCTGTAGCCGCCGGCCCACACCACAGCAATGCAGGATCCAAGCAGCATCTGTGACCTACACCACAGCTCACGGCAACACCAGATCCTTAAGCCACTGAGCGAGGCCAGGGATGGAACCCGCATCCTCTTGGATACTAGTCAGGTTCATTAACCACTGAGCCACTATGGGAACTCCGTAATTTCATTTTTAAACCCATCTTTTTCAAAATTTCTAAATAACGTACTGAACTATGAAGAGGAAAGGGGCAGAGAGCATCATTTCCCTATAACCTTGAGTTTCATCAACAAGGAACCAGGTACTTACTTTGAGTACGTACACATATCTGGCTTGAACACCTGGTAGTTCAGGTCAGGAAAATAGTCAGTAGCACCAGATGACAGGGTTCCCTGGCTTTAGTGTCTGTTTAGTCATACTCGGCCTTGTTGGGTGTTGAGGGAAGCACAAACGGGGAAGATATTGAAAGGAATAGGGGCTCTATCGGAACTCACGGGCTGGAGGGAGAGCCAGGCAGCCCAAGAGAGGGGAACCAGGGACTGCACAGCCATTAGGGAACAGCACGGCCACTGTCACTGGGCTTCCTGGCCCTGTCCTCCTTCTATCAGTTCTCTATTGCCAAGCAGCTAGTCACCCCCAAACTTGGTGGTTTATAGCACCATACATTTATAATTCCACGTTTTCTTGTGGGTCCGGAATCCACGTGTGGCTTAGCTGAGTGCCTTTGGCTCGGGGTCTCCTACTATGCTGCAGCTCAGGAGTCAGACAGGCAAAGGTCAAGGCTCAAATTAGAACTGAATTTACTTCTAAGCTCAGTCATGTGGCTCTGGCAGATCTTAGAAGGTCACCTCCAAGTTCATTCCTGTGGCTATTGGCAGGACCTCGGCCATTGCTGGCTGTTGGTCAGAGACATCAATTTCTTGCTATTAATTTCTCCATAGGGCTACTCACAAAGGATAAATTTTTTCCCAGAGCAGCGCTCAGGGAAGGAGGGAGAAAGGAAAAAAGGGAGGGGGAAGAGAAGGAGGAAGAGAGAGAAAAAAAAAAAGAAAGAAGAGAGAAAGTCAAAGCCACCACATTTTTGTAACCTAATCTCAAAAGTGACATCCCATGACTTCTGCCCTCTTTTCCGTGTAGAAGCGCTGGTCCAGCTGCACTCAGGGCAGAGGATTACACAAAGGCAGGAACCCCAGGAGGCAGAACTCACTGGTGGCATCTTAGAGGCTGCCCAGAACGGCCTGCTTCCCGACTCTTCCTTTCTCTGCTTCTTTTCCTCTAGACCTCCCTGGGCCCCATTTGGCTCTGGGTCTGCTCAGTTCTCTCTATAAATACACCTACTCAGTCAGCTTGTATCTGCTCTTACCTCTCCCTTTCCAGCCGACCCCACGTCTTTAGCACTCACGACCCCTCCCCCTCCCTCTCTCAAGACTCAGTTTGTCTCTCCAGCCCCTTCACCCCCTGTTCTCTGAGGTGTGTCTCCAACCTGTTTCCCTAACATGCCACACGCTTCCCCACGTCACGGGTGCCCGTGTTGTTCCTGCTGCCTGGAGTACCACGGCCCCATCACAATCGGTAGAGACTCTTCTCATTCCCAGGTCTCTAAAGCAGCCTCCTTGGATGAAGTCTTTCCTGAACCTCCAGGTGGTCACTTCCGCCTGGAGTCCTGAGGGCATTTCGGTTGGGACTCTGTGTCACCCCCTCCCAGCACACACCTAGCTTGGGGCGGTCCCTGTGGGGGTGGCACTCCATGCCTTCCCCTAGATGCTAAACACAGGGTCACTGTCTTTTTCATCTCCCTCTGGAGCAGACGCGTCCAGGCCCAGGCAGAGCAAGTACTTAACAAACGTGGTTGCACTGATCCAGGACGTGGGTGTGAGCCTGGCCACACTCCACCACTTGAGGAATTCCAAAGCTTTTATGATGGTGCCAGGCCTTAACCATTTTGTCCAGGTAGCTTGTCTGTGCAACTAGAACATGGCTAGTTAAAACAAGAATAAAGACTTCTATTTCTTTAGCCACAGTAAGAAAACTACCAGCTTGGGAGTTTCCACAGTGGCACAGCAGAAATGAATCCGACTAAGAACCATGAGGTTGCGGGTTCAATCCCTGGCCTCCCTCAGTGGGTTAAGGATCCAGCGTTGCTGTGAGCTGTGGTGTAGGTCCTAGTCTGGGAACCTCCCTATGCCTTGGATGCGGGGACACCCCACCCCCAAAAAAAGAAAACTACCAACTTGTCACTTTCTGGGAATATGCTATGTTCTAGGCATCCTACATGATCATATCTGACACCTGTTGAGTGCGGACTCTTTATCAAGTCCTGTTCTGAGCATAACAGGAGGGAATTATATGGACAGAAGGCACTAGGCGGTCCCCAGGAAGAGGTGCGCTCCCCTCTTCCGAGTGCTGGCAGAAATTTGCTTCCAGAGTCAGCCACCATCTCGGAACTCTTGCCCTCTGCTGGCTCACTTCCAATCCCAGCCTGGTGTTCACTTTCTCTATAAAACTATCTTGCTCGGCTGAATTAACCAGTACTCTTGAATTTGCACATCTTCTTTCCTAGAGGAGTTGAAAGAGCAGGGCTACGGCATCCAGCAAACCCCAAAACTTGGTTCTACTGCTGGAGAAGTTTTATTTATTTTTTTAACCTTGGGTTGGTTATCACAGTCTCTTTTCTATGGTAGGATAATGATACCTATTCCCCTGGAGTTTTCAAGAGAAAAGCAAAGGGTAGGACTGTGGTGTGAGTTCCATCTCAGGTCCAGGAACTTCCACATGCCGCATGTGTGGCCAAAAAGGAAAAAAGAGGGAGTTCCCGTCGTGGCGCAGTGGTTAACGAATCCGACTAGGAACCATGAGGTTGCAGGTTCGATCCC